>SNQJ01S0148238.1:0-23633 GCA_010110895.2 Picea sitchensis | reverse complement strand
AAAGACTCCAAGTGACATTTGGTTCTGAAATACCGCGGGGCTCTACACAGATACATCCAAACTGAAATGGATTTTCTGGACATCTCATCACTTGGTGCTGCTTATCGATATGCTGTTAAAATTGAGCAAAAATTTAAGCACCAGAACAAACAGGAATTCGGGTCTGCAAATCTACAACAACCAAAGTATGAAAAAAACAACCCTAAGAAACAGTCTCCTGAAAACCAGTCCAAGACACACAAAAAGAAGGGTCATGTGAAGACAAAGAAGGACACCAGAAAATCGTGTGATTTCCACAAACCCCCTCGCACAACACCGATGAATGTCGCTCAAAACGATCATTGGTGGCCGAGATCAAAGACAAGGATTCGAACCCTGATTCTGAATCTGATTCTGAAAATACTGGTAAAGGACAGATCATTGACACAGACCCCACAACTATTGTCATGACCGCAGCAATTCAACCAGAAGAACCAACAGATCTTGAAGAGGGGGAGCTCCTTTTTCATTCACAGATGTGGGTGAAGGGGACCCCACTGCATTTTATTGTTGATAGTGGAAGCCAGAAAAACCTCATCTCAGTAGAGGTCGTCAAAGACTTAGGATTGTCGACAACACCACACCTGCAGCCATACAACATCGGGTGGCTTCGGCAAGGACGAGATCTCTATGTCAGCCAACAATGTCGATTGTCATACGGCATCCAGCCCTTCAAGGACAAGGTATTATGTGATGTTGCCCCACTGGATGTTTGTGATGTTCTCTCGAGCCAGCCATATATGTGGAAGCGCCATGTTGTTTATGAGTCTAAACCCCGTAGTGTCATTGTTACTTTGGGGGGTCATCTCTACAAAATAAGGGAGGTAGTTACGACTATTGTTCCACCTAAAAAGTGTCGCAAGGTAATATCTCATACTTCAAAATTTAGCTTCTTCACAATCTGTTCAAGAGAAGAACAGAACGACACTGCAACCACTACAGCCTTGCCCTAAGCACCTTCTATCCAACAGAAGAAGGTCGACAGGGTTGCAGAAAAGAGAAAAGATTCCATATGCACACCTTCCTCTCATGTATCTCGACTTGTTGAACAGCCTCAGCCTCAACAGGTTCTTGACATACTTCCACAAACTGAGCAGCGCGATGTCTCCAACAATACAAGCAGCTCACCAAGATGCAGATCCAGCAAATGATTTTCCCTCTCCCTGGGGAACTCAACGCAATGGATACCATTTCTTCCTAAGGAGGGAAGATTGATCCAGGTGGATATCGGTGGCCACCCACCTTTTCTGACTGGCTCAAAACAGTTTTCTGGCAATTTTGGCAATTTACTATTTTTAACAAGTTTTAACTTCCGGGGCCATTTTGTGGGCCTAATTGAAGGTTTTTAGACATAGAAGTTATAAATGATATCCAAAGGAATTATTGAGACCCAAAAATTAATCTCCTCAACGATACCTTTTCAACGAGCTATCATACACCTAAAACAGAGATCGTATGCAAAAGTTACGACCTCGGAAAGTTGATGTACTAACTTACCCAAACGGGGCCCACATGACTTTTGGCGCTTCATATCCTAGGGTTAGGTTTTTGGATGTCTAGGGTTTTTGGCATTCTCGTTTATTGTAGAAAGGCCTTCAGAGCCTCATTGTACTCATGTTATTGCGAATGCGAGTAGCTATCACATCTCTTCTCAGAGATAAGCTGCCACCATTCTAGCAAGTCTTTCACTCTATATTTTTACAGTCTCTGTACATTTCTTTCATTAATAGAAATCTTGTATTATTGTATATATGTGTTTATGGTTGCATATAAGATACATTTCTGTTATATTATTGAATATCTGTGATATCTCTTTGCATTTCTTTATTATATCTCCGATCTCATTTTGTGCCGAAAAATAATCTGGATCAGTGGTATCAGAGCAGGTTTCTCTTGATCGTTTTTTCAGTGCATGTCCCCGACGTGGTCCGAGCATAGAAAGTTGGGTCTTGAGCTTGTCTCTCTTGAAGACAATCTCTCTCGCACACCCAATAAACCCTCAATGGCGGAAGAAAATAAAAACGATGGAGCAGACGATCCTATCAATCTGTTTCTTGAGCAAGCTCTCACGCGACAGAGGGACAAAATGATGGAGAATTTTTCCCACATCCTTAAACGCCTATCGATAGCATCAGGCACATTTTCATCAAGAGACCACTTTGGAGGCACCTCGCCTTTCAAGGTATAAGTTAATTTTCATATTCTTGTATTTGAAGGACAGATAGATGTAGAAGCCCTAGAAAAATGGTTAACTCTGCTAGAAAATTATTTCTCTGTTCACAATTTTTTCGACAAAGAAAAGACACCTTCACATTCCTTAAATCTCTCCCTCGTGTCAAACATTGGTGGGAACATTACTGGGAGAAAATTTCCACAAAGGAGTCTAGAATATATGGTTTTGATTCCACTTGGGATTTTTTTGTGGATGCGGTAAAGGAATAGTATTACCCTGTTGGCAACTATGAGGACCAGTACATGAGATGGACCACACTGCGGCAAGAGAGGGTCCAAGCAGTTCCGTAGTTCACCAATACCTTCCATACCTTGCGCACCAAAATGGGTATCAAAGACTTCAAGCGACATTTAGTTTTGAAATACCATGGGGCTCTACACGGATACATCCAGACTGAAATGGATTTTCTGGACATCTCATCACTCGGTGTTGCTTATCGATATGCTGTTCAAATTGAGCAGAAATTTAATAACCAGAACAAATGGGAATTTGGGTCTGCAAATCCACAACAACCAAAGTATGAAAAATATGCCCTAACAAACAGTCTCCTGAAAACCAGTCCAAGACACAGGAAAAGAAGGGTCATGGGAAGATAAAGAAGGACACCGAAAAATGGTGTGATTTCCACAAAAGCCCCTGGCACAACACCAATGAATTTCGTTCAAAACAATCATTGGTGGCCGAGATCAAAGACAAGGAGCCGAACCATGATTCAGAATCTGACGCTGAAAATACTGGTAAAGGACAGATCATTGACGCAGACCCCACTACTATTGTCATGACCATAGAAATTCAACTAGAAGAACCAACAGATCCTGAAGAGGGGGAGCGCCTTTTTCATTCACAGATGTGGGTGAAGGGGACCTCGCTACATTTTATTATTGATAGCGGAATCCAGAAAAACCTCATCTCAATAGAGGTCGTCAAACAGTTGGGATTGTCAACAACACCACACCCGCAGCCATACAACATCTGGTGGCTTTGGTAAGGACGAGATCTATGTGTCATCCAACAGTGTCGATTGTCATACAGTATCCATCCCTTCAAGGACGAGGTATTATGTGATGTTGCCCCACTAGATGTCTATGATGTTCTCTTGGACCAGCCATATATGTGGAAGCGCCATGTTGTTTATGAGTCTCGTTCCCATAGTGTCATTGTTACATTGGAGGGTCATCTCTACAGAATACCAGAGGTATTTTCGACTATTGGTCCACCTAAAAAGTGTCGCAAGGTAGTATCTCATACTGCAAAATTTAGCTTCTTCACAATTTGTTCAAAAGGAGAACAGAAGGACACTGCAACCACTATAGCCTTGCCCCAAGCACCTTCTATCCAACATAAGAAGGTCGACAAGGCTGCAACAAAGTGAAAAGATTCCTTCTACACACTGTCCTCTCATGTATCTCAACTTGTTGAACAGCCTTAGCCTCAACAAGTTCTTGACATACTTCCACAAACTGAGCAGCGTGATGTCTCCAGCAATACAAGCAGCTTGCCAAGATGCAAATCCAGCAAATGCCTTTCCCTCTCCCCCGGGAACTCAACGCAATGGAGACCATTTCTTCCTAAGGAGGGAGGATTGATCCAAGTGGATATATGTGGCCACCCACCTTTTTCGACTGGCTCAAAATAGTTTTCTGGCAATTTTGGCAATTTACTATTTTTAGCAGGTTTTAACTTCCAAGGCCATTTTGAGGGTCTAATTGAAGGTTTTTCGAGATCGAGGTTCTCAAACATATCCAAAGGCAAGATTGAGCCCCCAAAATGAATCTCCTCGACGACACCTTTCCAACTAGCTATCATACGCCTAAAACAGAGATCGTATGCAAAAGTTATGACCCCGAGAATTTGATGTACTAACTTACCCAAACGAGGCCCACATGACTTTTGGCGCTTCATCTCCTAGGGTTAGGTTTTTGGATGTCTATGGTTTTTGGCATTCCTGTTTATTGTAAAAATTCCTTTAGAGCCTCATTTTACTCATCTTATTGTGAATGCGAGTAGCCGTCACATCTCTTCTCAGAGATAAGCTGCCACCATTCTAGCGAGTCTTTCACTCTGTATTTTTACAGTCTCTGTACATTTATTTCATTAATAGAAATTGTGTATTACAATATATATGTGTTTATGGTTGTATCTCTGATACATTTCTATTATATTATTGAATATATGTGATATCTCTGTGCATTTCTTTATTATATCTCTAATCTCATTTCGTGCCGAAAATAATCTGGATCACCTACAGCTTTCTCATCTCTCTTGGCTCATGAATCCAACCCTTTTCCTCAAGATATCTCCTTGCTTAAATAAAAAATAGCATCCAAGTAACCTTAGGAGGTCGAATCCCATCTCCTTCATTGGATTCTAAGCCTTTGAGATAGGTGGCAACAATCAAAGAGACAAAAATCCAATAAACTGTTAATTTTTAGGAATTTGTTGGAAGTCATTAAGAAAATGTTTCCACCTCATTGCATGAGGGATTTGCTTGAGATAAATCTTAGGTTCAGGTGTCCCTTGACATCTAATTGATCCTTGAGAAGTCATTTTAACCCTCCTTGACATGTGGCAACCTCCCAACAAGCAGAATATCAAAACCGTGACCGCTACAGGAAATTAGGCAGGGCCATTGTAAAACAGTTGAGTAGCTCCACTTCTATGTATGATATCTCTCAAACCATAACACAGTTTGAAAAACTGAGAGACATTTTTGTTATTTGGCATGTTATGAACAAAAACCTCCTCCAGTTTTCAAAAATACCTTCTCAATTGTTCATAATCCAAGTTTCAAGTTAGTGACTAAAACTTGGTAAAATAACTCTGGACAATTTGTTTTCTGCCAGAAATATTAGGTAGCGCCACTTATGTTGTGCTTGTGTGCAGGTTTAGGTAGCAATGTCAAAATGCATCGCCTTCAATATTGAATGTGTGCAGAGCAGTTGGTGGTCTTTTATAATGTTGAACCCATTGTGTTTAGGTGTCTTGGCAGTATAGTAGGTTGTGCACTTTACCACTGAGGGAGTTAACACTTTAGAAAAAACACAAAACTCTAATAGTTAGGCCTCTTCTAGCTGCAAATTCTTGTGCTAACATAGTGTAGTGATGATGAATGCTTAGTATTTTGAATTTGTTATCCATATATGTTGTCATAATTTCACACATTGAAGTGCATGGTAAATGAATGAATGTCAAGTAAAGTAATGTTGCACACATAGAATGTTGCATGATAAGTAACTGTTAAGTGATGAAAAAAATGCACACAACAAGAACATGTTGAATGCCTCACTGCAAAAACTTGGTTCCCATAGCCCCTCTAGATTCCTTGGGTGAGACTTCACTTGCTCGCAGATGATGCCAAAAAGGCTGGTGTCTAAGAGTATTTTTGGTATGTTATCTTTGAACCTAGGTCCTACCCACTGCACACCAACAAACTTGTTGGACATGCGTTTTGGATAAGTTTTGGGATTTGCGCCAAAATAAAAGGCAGTTAGAAGATGAACCAAAGTGTGTGACATGAGAATAATTTAAGGAGTCAAAGTGCGCGATAGGAGGATCTCTTATGAAGCGACGCATAAAAGGAAGAAATTGATTATAGATCATTGGGTTTTCAGGACATTTTGTAACGGGCTTAACCATATTTTGATGTATAAATATGTAAAGGGTTAGGGTAGATGAGGGGGTTCGAAGAATGAGAGGTTATGGTGCATTGTGGATGGGTTGAAATTTTTTCTAAGTGTTCGGATGTTGTGACTGAGATTTTCTGGGTTAGACTTGCATTGCAGTAGAACAAATAGGCAAGTTTGGATAATGTTACAGTTGCATCTTTTGTAGCACAATGCACAACTATAAGAATATTATAAATGACTAATATAAGAAGCCATGTGTTGTGGACATAGCCCATGTTGGGGTGAACACGTTAAAACTTGTGTCTTGATGTGATGTTATGTGTGTGATATGGATAGCATAGATTTTTTGAATGTTTAGTATTATGAATATGTTATTGATATAACACAGTGATGATGAAATATTAGTATTCTAAATGTGTTATTCATATATGTTTTCATAATGTCACACAGTAAAGTACCTGGTAAATGAATGAATGTCAAGTAAACTAATGTTCCACACATAGTATGTTGCATGATAAGTAATTGTTAAGTGATGAAAATGGTGCAAATGGTATGAATATGTTGAATTCCTCACTTCCCCTCATCACTGGAGAAACTTGGTTCCTGTAGCCCCTCTAGATACCTTGGGTGAGACTTGACTTGCTTGCAGGTTATGCCAAAAGGGTCGGTGTCTAAGGGTTTTGTTGGTATGTTATCTTTGAACCTATGGTATTCCCATTGCATGATAACAAATGGTTTTGTTGTTGAGACCAAAATCTATAACTGCGGGGAATGTTTTGGAGGCCGAATAAGGAAGAGATCCCAAAATGACTAGATAAGAAGAAACAAGAATTTTCCAGAGAACAAAATAGGAATCCATGACTCAATGATGAACAATGGTTGAAAATGTATGTATTCAAAAATTTGCATGAAATCTTCTTTGGTGAATTTCCGATAATTTTGACTGAATGGCTATAAAGAGTAGTTGAGAACGTTGTAAGATACCGAGATGAGGCTCCAAGAAAATAGACTCTTGATCTGATCATACAGTTGAATACAATAAGTAATAAGGTTTCTTACGTGGTTTATTTCTATTTGAATAATGTACTAGGGGGTTACATTACAGAATTTGCAATAGATTGCACCCAATCTTATAGTGTCGCAAGAAGGGAATTTTCAAGGGTCTGCACGAAATATTTATGAATGCACTATCTACTTGGATAAATATGTTGTTGTGTGACAAGAATGTTACAAAGATAGAATATGATTTCTAAGATCCTTCACACATAGGGGGACTAGGGGATGAACATAGGATGGTATGGGAGTGGAAGAAATGAGTAAGGAATAGATGGACGAAGGATGTTGAGAGATGAAGATAGAGAATCTGAAGGAGAGATTGAAGTATTGCGCTAATGGAAAAGGTTTAGGTATGGTCAGAGGGAGATTGTTGTTAAGGGATAAGATCAACACAGAGTGTTTGAGAAAAGAGACCCCAACGTAGTACTTCATATCACACCATACAGAGAAAGGAAAGAGAAAGAAAATTATGCTCAGTATAGTCCAATAGAAGAAGGAAGTCTTTTTTAGATCAGAAACTTTGTTGAACCCACGACCCCTTGTGCATCACCAAGATCTAAAGAAGAAACCAAAACTTTGTTGAGAGAAATTGTAGTTCGTGGAGGAAGTCAAAATAGTATTCAGAATAGTGGAATTATCACAACAAACCAAAGTCAGTGAACATCACCGAAGGTAAGTACTACACAGAATACAATTGCATGAATAGATAATACATTAAGAATGCTTGAATTCCATGGAGCGGGGTCGAAATACCCTAAGAAACATCTATTTGTATGTGAGACGATGTGGACTATGGAGAATTTACGAGATGAGGAAAAAAATATTGCGCAGTTGGCAATGTTGTTCATAGGTGGCACATTATTATGGTACATGAAGTATTAGACTACTACACTGACGGGACAATCAAGGAAATTGGCAGAAATTGGACAAGATTTATTAAAGGAATTCTAAAATCTTAAATCTAAGTTGCAATATATCACAGAGATAAAATAAATTAATAAAATATAGAATGAGAGAGGTTGGGATTTCGATAAGAGGTTTAAGGATATGATGTGTAGGTTGTCATTCTATATTCCTGAATAACAGCATAGAGAATGGTTTATTGCAGGTTTGTTGCCACACATCCATTGTCCTATGATGCATCATAAAGTCACATCACAACTAGAAGCCTTAAAAATTGTGATGAAGTTAGAAGCATCCCCTTTAGGAGAAAGCAACATAGGGATGGCACAAGTCTAGGAACAACTAGCAACATTGAACATCCAGTTGCAAGAGATTACTAAGGGGAAATAATAACGTGAAAAGTTATGGTGTATAACATGTAAGACAAAAGGCCATCGAAAAGACGAGTTCCCAACATTTGTGCAGTATATGGATATAGAAGCAACAATACCATTAGTTGGAGGAGTGGGGTATTTTTAAAAATGAAAGACATGGGGAAATCATCCGACCGATTTTCGATTATTGCAGAAGTACTTGAGTACACCCAAGAATTTGTTTTGTAATTTTTGCAGGTCAGGAGGACATGATGAGAAATATTTTTGAACATTTAACTTAATGAGAGAGTACACTACAGGTGCTTACAGAGTCCAAGAAGAAAATGTAGCAATAGAAGGAGGATTTCCACGGTAAAATACTCTCAGAGGCTTTAATCAGGGTGGATGAGGAGGATTTAGCAGAGGCCAAGGTCGAGAAGGATTTGGTAGAGGAGGAAGAGGACCAATAATTTGTTATAATTGTAATCAATCGGTACATTTAGCGATAAAATGCCCAAATACTAGCACGAAATGCACGTACTTCTGAGCATTGGACCATGCAATGAGATATTTTCCTCAACTAATAAAAAAATGGCAGGCAAGAGGGAATCAAAACCAGAACATACATATGATATAAGTCAAGGAGCGCGATGACCAACCCAGATTATAGTAGTCGTTATGTGTGGAGCAACGAGGACCAATTGACATATTTTCCTTCTTATTATTTATCATAGCATTTGTATTGTTTCGGCCACACCCCCACATGCATGAGGAATTGACGGAAAAAAAAATGCCATAGGCATTGAATTGTGCATTGTAAGTTTTCTTTGAAGGTACACTACATTGAGTTTTCATTGCAATTGTGCATTGAATTGAAATATGAATTGCAAGTTTGAATTGAAGGTGGTTTGACTTTTCATAAACATGTTTTTGCTTTAGCAATCTCTTGATGTGGTGACTAGCCTTGAGCATTGGCCTTGTTTGTGTTAACATTTTACTTGGTGAGGAGGGAATATACCCTAATCCTCTTGAATTTATGATTCTTATTAATTGTCTCCTCTATTATGTTCTTCATCACATCCAACATCTACATAATAATTGACAATATCATCAATATTTATATTTGTACTCTTGATTAGTGTTGGTCACAATATTTTGATTCATATTCATCATGGATTCCACTAACCACTCATGACAATTCTTCATTATAGCTTCCCATGATTGACCACCTTCAATCATGTTCATTTCAACTATGTCATTTTGATTAGCAATTTCATAAATTGTATATGGTTCATGTAATGAAATAGCTTCCACATTCTCTCAAATTGCATCATCATCTTCTTGAGTAGTGCTCACATGTTCATCATCGTCACATAATGGATGACATTTTTCCCGAGAGAGGCCCAACATGTTTACCATAGCATTTGCATCTTCCTCACCATGTATTTCAAAAACTTGGCTATAGGCCATGCCATTGGTAAGATCATCATAATTGAGTATCCAAATTTCAATTCACCTAAATCCAACCTTAATGTTGGAGGGTGTAAATGCCCTTTAAAAATATATACTAGAAATTTCCATGAACTCAAACCTTTTTACCTCTATCCATGGGTTCTTGTCCATCCAATTTTCACTCTAAACCCTAAAGTAGTTCTTAAAAGGCCCAAACATGCTCACATAAAAAGGTTGCAACCTATGGGTATTGTGTGCCAACAATGTCAATAAGTCTATGTCTATCATTTTTTCCTCCTCCATTGTTTGTACTAAAACTATGTGGTTTCCATGTCCATAAAAAATCAAAAAAGTATTTATTTGTAGGAAAGACACCTCCAAGTACAGAAGCAACAAAAAGGGAAATCCATTTCATAAATAATTGTTTAGTCATACATGTAATGGAATGTGCAGACATGCACGTTCTTAGCTCAAATTTATTGACATAGTTCTTCATATTATTCCCCCATTTAACAAATAAAACCCCGGTATTGATAGACCAACTACATTTACACAATGCAAAATTGTTACCCACACTCTACTCTTAGGGATCACTTTTGGCACATTCCTAGTCCCTCTCACATGCCACAATTCCTTCCATCTTGTAAACCAATCTCGTCAAAATTCTATATATTTTTAGGGACATATGAATGTTCTTCATATTCCTTGGATAGATTGTGAAAAACTTGGTCACAACTTAGAGAGTAATTTCATAGCTCTATCTCTATATTTTCCCTCGATTGTTTGTAATACAAGATCCAAATGCCTTTTCTTTAATCCTTCACACTATGATTTGCTAGGAAATCCATTGTTTATTAGATTCAACTCTAACTGACATATTTGAGAAATGCTGACATTTAGTTGTATCAACTTCAAGGCATGGACGGTGTTAAATCTTTGCATTGTGTAACATTCATCAAGCAGGCCCTCGACCTGACCTCCCCTCCCCTGCACGCATGCCCCCCTCTCCTGGAGAGGCCTCGGGGCCCCCCGATCCCTCTCCCTCTGACTCTTCCAGAGATGTGGCAGCCTTCGTCGTACTCATTACCTCGCTTCCCAAGCCAAACAAACAAACCTCGCCGAAGTTTGTAAAAAATTTGGAGGAGATCCCCTCGGTACAGATCCAAGGAACCTCCAGAGCCCCCGCCTTAAAATTTGTTGAACAAGAACTCATAGGTCAATTCACAGGCATCTGGCCATCCTCGAGAGCAATGGCAATCTGGATAGACAAAAACTGGAAACCACATCTGAAAGGTAACCTCTCTCATTTCCTCTGTGGAAGAGGCTTCTTCGCGTTCCTTTTCGAAAACAAAGCAAATAGGGATCTCATCTTCAGAAGCGAACCATATTTCATGGGCTCCAAAGGTATGTATCTCAATAGTTGGACTCTCGATTTTAACCCTGAAAATGACATTCCCAATGGTGTCCCTGTCTGGGTTTGCCTCCCCTTCCTTCCGCTACATTGCTGGAATAATGAAACTATTTGATCTATAGGAAATACCCTAGGGAAGTTCATAGATAGGGTAGAACCAAAAGATGGCCTTCAAGCCTGTGCACGCATCTGTGTAGAAGTATATCTAGAATAATGTCTCCATGAAGCTATTAATCTCACCCTGGTTAAGTGGAATGACCTCCAACAAGTTGATTACAAACAACTTCCCTTCAAGTGCAAAATATGTCATGAGTATGGGCATTTTGTGAAGCATTGCCCGAAATCTCCCCTTGAAATTCTGACTGAAGAAGTCAAGCACTGGTAGCAACCCAGAAAGAAAAAGCAACAGAGACATGCACCAAATACTAGAGCCATTCCTACACCTCCCCATCCTAATATCTCTCCTGAACCTGCACCATCCAGCCAGATCCTTACTCAAGATCTGCCTAGAGAGGACCTGCCTCCCCTGCTCCCTTCCCCCCCCCTTAATCCAACCCCCTGNCCCTCAAGCCTCTCATCCTATGGAGTACATTCCAGATCAAAGCTCGACGGAAACCTCAGAGTCTGATTCGCATGACTCACCGGTTAGAAAAGTGGGCAGAAAGACAAACCTTCATAAAAGAGAAGCTTTGACCAGGAAGGAAATCGAACTAGGGAAACAAAGAACATTGGATCAGATTGCTAGAAAGGAAACAAGGTATACCAGGAAGCAGAGTGGATCCAACCCCCATAAATGGGGAAACCCTAAAAATAATCAATGATAAAAATGATCTCCTGGAATTGTAGAGGATTAGGGAGCCAACACAAGCTCTCGCTAATACATGATCTTATAAAAGCAGAAAATCCGCAAGTCCTCATGCTCTAGGAGATAAAAAGGAAGGATACTGATATCCTTCATGAGAGTTGTTACATCTGGAGAACATGCAAAGGCGCAGCAGTCAGTGCAAGAGGAGCCTCGGGGGGAGTCTGGACCCTCTGGAATCCCAATTTCTTTGCTCTACAATCCAGGCAATCCACGACACACTAGATTAAAACTTCACTACTGCATCTACAAATAGGTAATACTCTGACCTTCATCAATTTTTATATACCTTCCCTTTACCAAGAAAAAATAGAGTGTTGGTCCTTCCTCCAAAATATCAAATATTCTCTTGACCCCAAAGATCTAATAATAGTTGGAGACTTCAACGCCACTCTTCATCGTAAAGAAAAAAAAAGGGGGGTCAATTGTACGGGACCCATATCGAGAGGATCTCGAGGACCTTATTTCCTCTTATCACCTTCTAGATATAAATCCCTCCAACGGTCACTTCACTTGGTCAAATAGAAGACTCAGGTCGAGGCATATCACTGCTCGTTTAGATCATTTTCTCCTAAGCAGCTCCTTCCTCGAAGATGCCTTTCTCCCTTGCTCTCGCATGCTACCCTGGATTGGCTCCAACCACAGGCCTATCACCCTAACCCTTTCCCCTCCTAACAATCCTGGTCCCATCCCCTTTTGCTTCAACCCCCTTTGGATTTCAAAGCCAAGTTTTTTCGACATCGTCTCAGATGCCTGGAACTGTTGGATTCAAGGCTCTCCTAATTACATCTGGGAGAAGAAACTAAAAAGAGTAAAGACAACCCTAAAAAACTGGGTGATGAGGAATAGAGGAAAAGAGCAAGAAGCAAAAGACAAGATAATTAAGGAAATGGAAGAAAATAGAAAGGACCTAGAAGAGGGACCTATCACACATTCACTTATCCTCAAAGAGCAGCAAAACTTCATGGACTATAAAAAAATCCTTCTTAAGGAAGAGGAAACTTGGAGACTTAAATCCAGAAGCCTTTGGCTTACTTCAGAGGACAGAAATACAAAATTCTTCCAGAGACAAGATAAAGCTAGAATCTGGAGGAACGAAGTGAAGGAAAAAACAAAAGATGACGGCACAAAAACAGATGACCTCCATCAAATTCAAGCAGAAGCCAAACTTCATTTCGAAACATTATTAATAGAAGACAGAAATACTGATATCAACGTACAAGAAAATCTTTTGCAAAATATCCCGAGTGTTGTCAGTCAGGAGGACAACGACAATATCAATTAGGAAGTCATAGAAAAAGAGCTCCATGAGGCTTTGTTCCAGCTTCATCCAGACAAATCTCCAGGGCTAGATGGTTTTAGTGCTCATTTCTATCAAAAATGTTGGCATATTATAAAAAGCGATCTCCTGAGGATGATACAATATGTTCAAAAATCTGTTAAGATTGGGGGTAACACAAACTCCACCTTTTTGGCTCTCATACCAAAGAATTTGAATCCTTCCTCCTTCTCCATATTTAGACCCATCTCCCTTTGTGATGTATCTTATAAGCTCATAAATAAAATCATAGCCAATAGAATCAAACCTCTTCTCCACAAACTCATCTCCCCAAACCAAAGTGGCTTTATGGAAAAAAGACAAATTATAGATAACATTACATTGGTGCAAGAAGCAATTCATTCTAGCAGGGAACGGGGAGATCAAGGTATGATTGTTAAAATTGATATGGCCAATGCTTTCGACAGGGTAAGGCATTCCTTTCTGATAGCAGTTATGAAGAAATTTGGATTCAGCCTTGTCTTCATGGCTTGGATATCAACCTGTATAACCTCTCTGTGGATAGCCCCTCTGGTCAATGGATGCCCAACAAGTTTTTTCAAAAGCACCAGAGGACTGAGGCAAGGCTACCCTCCCTCCCCCCTCCTTTATATAATCATGGCTGAAACTATGAGAAGGCAACTGGAAAAGGACCGAATTGCCAAAGTCATACCAAGAATCAAAATAGCCCGAGGAGTGAAATGAATAAATCACTCTCAATTTGCTTATGACACTCCCCTCGTTGGAGGAGCCTCCATTGTTATGGCCAAGCGATTCAAAACTGCACTGGGAAACTTCATACAAGCTTCGGGAGCCCTCTTAAACAACACCAAATCCAATGTATATGTTTGGAACACCCCTTTAAGAACATCTCGCCTAATAGAAAATGTCTTCCGCTTTCCGCTAGTTGAAAAATGGAAAACGTTCAGATATCTTGGCATCCCAATCTGCCTCAATTCTCTCCCAAACTCAGCCTGGACTCACATTCTAGAAAAATTCAAAAATAAATTAGAGCATTGGGGAGCCTTTTGGCTTAACCTGGCAGGTCGTACAGTGTTAATAAAATATGTTCTCTCAGCTCTCCCCATCTTCTAATTCTCCTCTCTGCTTGCTCCTCAAAATGTCAAATCTGCATTTTCTAGGCTTCTAAGACGTTTTCTCTGGGAAGGAGGAAAAATAGATAAGAAAAAATTCCATCTAATAAATTGGGACATAGTCAAGCAACCCAAGGAAAATGGAGGTCTGAGCATTAAGGACCCAGTGCTTACCAATTTAGCAATGGGAGCAAAAATTATACGGAGTCTTGTTTCGGGAAGGAAGGACTGGTGGAAACAAGTGCTAAAAAAGAAATACCTAATAGGGGACAGGCTAAGGTGTCTAGATCAGTGTAACTCTTTAAACAGAGGATCCCCTGTCGAAAAGCTTCTCTCTACCTCCATCCCTCTCATTCAAAGTCATCTCACCTGGATACCGGGAAATGGACGAAATATTCTTATAGGAGTTGATAGTATCATGGGAAAGCAACTTCTCTGGCATCATATGAATCTACGTCCACTTATCAATTGGCTAGATAGGCAAGGAAAAAAGCCCATCGCGAACATTTCTTCCTGGAACATGGAAATTTGGGACTGGATAGGATGGAACTTGATGAACATTCCAAACAATTTTCAAGAAGTAGCGAGTCAACTACAAACTATGTTAAAAGGTTGTGCCCCCATCCACGTCACCTCAAAAGATCAGAGAGGGTGGGGAAATGGAAATTACACAGTCATGCAAGGTTACGTGCAACTTCTCTCTCAAATGACCCGCCTCCCAAAGGATAAAATCTGGAAATATATTTGGTCCAATGACAGTCCACCCAAAGTGAATTCCTTTTGTTGGATCCTAACCCATGGTAAACTGCTAACAGGTGAAAATCTGTTGAAAAGAAATATGTATGGGCCTTATATATGTGAACTTTATGGTAATGCTTCGAAAACTTCTCGGCATATCTTCCTTTGTCCATTCACTATCATGGTGTGGAAAACAGCCCTTCAAAACCTCCACGCAAGAATTAGATGGTCGGTCCAGCCCAAAGAATTCTTTTCAGATTGGGTCTCCAGATATCGGGGCACCTCCAAAAACCCCCTCTTCAAAGCCCTGTTCAAATCCCTACCCAAGTTCATTTGCTAGAAATTATGGCTCGCCAGGAACCGAATCACCTTCTCAAATGTTCGCACCCCACCAGAGATGGTAGCCAAAAAAGTTGTAGGCCTCCTCGTAGAATTCTTCTCTTCCAAATCCAAAACCTTTCCTCCCACTCCCATCTCAACGCCCGAATCAGAATGGATCAACTCTTTCTTCTTCCCCCCTTCCCCATCTTCTCCTCTCCCTCTTCCCTCTATATCCAACTGGCAGCTTCATGAAGAGACTGATTACCTTTGTTGGCGCAATAAGCACCAGAGTCACATTCTCTATTTTGACGGAGCCTCAAAAGGAAACCTCGAGGTGGCAGGAGTGGGAGGGGTGATCATCTTCCCACGAGTAAATCAAGTGGCTATCCTATCATTGGAACCTAGGCATAGCCACAAATAATCAAGATGAAACTTATGCTCTATACCAAGGGCTCCATCTCGTCAAAAGCATAAAAATACACTCTATTTCAGTGATCGGGGACTCCAAAATAATCATAGGGTATGCTCACAATGGATCCCACCCCTCAAATTTACACTTAAGAGTCATCCTACAAAGAACAGTGACAATGCTCAAGCTCTTCCCTAATATACAATTCCTTCACGTCCTGAGAAGAAACAATCAACTGGAAAATGCCCAAGCAAACTAGGCAATTGATCTTGAGAAAGGCGCGGTAGTTGTTAACGGAATTTCTCATAACATGCCAATTACATGACACTAAGAACTCGACAAAATGCTCCCCAGTACACTCAGCAAACAGAATGGGCCATGGTGGCAGTCAAAAATTAGACAGCTCGTCCTTATGACCTAAGTGATCTACCCACCCATCCCACCTCACACCTCACAACTCAGCATTGGGATGCCACCACTTGTCCCCTCCACACGCCCCCTACCTACACTCGTCCCCTCTACACGCTCCCACTTTCGTTTATCTCGATTCCTTGACACACGCTCCTCCTTAGTCCGCAACCTCCAGCCTTCTTTCTTTCCCTCCCCAAGCTTGGGAAGTCTCTTCGATGTACCTTGGACAACTCCTAAGCATGGGAGAGATTTCTGGAGTGAGGAAATTAGGTGCAGGGTGACTTTCAATATGTACAGACCATTAATTCCAGGCGAGGTGAAGGATCCTAACAGCAGAAGCAATCATGGCTCGAGCGTATGGAAAATTGTGGGAAAATGGATAAGTTCCATGAATCAAATGAAGAGGAGCGAAAATATCATAGCAGGTGTGGTTCATTGGGGAAGCAAGCACATTCCTATGAAAAACTACGTAGAGACTCCTCCTCGTAAGCGCGTTGGTGGTCTTCACAATTGGGGGAAAGCAGAGAATACAGCCAAGATGAACAGGCAAATTCCAGGAACAGTCTCAATGGAGGAGCATGAAGAGCTGGTAAACACTGTCCAAACACTACAATTACAGCTCAGGGCCCTCTCCGCACAGGTTCTCTCAATTACAGAAATCACCATCCAGCACAGGAGCGAGCAGCAGAGAACCAGGGACGAATGTGAAGCACTCGTGCAGCAGATAGAGGAGCTCAAATTTGCATTATGCCCTGTGTCACCCATCACGAACACTTCCCTCTCAGACGAGGCCTCCTCTACAGGACCACGCGTTCAATTGGATCTCAACCTGTGGCCTCCAATAGAGGAAGATCACACTGCACCATGCCAAAACAGAATGTAAATAAATGCAATGTTTTTTTGTTCTTTTATTAGGTACTTTCTGCAAGATGTTTACCATCGATGCACAATCAGGCTTTAGTGTTCTAGTTAGCGCCACACCTGTTCTTCATTTCCTTCTTGGAGAGAACAGGTGGGAGCATTTTGATCTCTGCAATTTTTGTAACCAAGACTTTACTCTCTGCCTGCGTTTCCTTGCGGCTTTTTAATATATATTTTATCCAGTTTCTGTTAAAAAAAAAAACTTCAAGGCATGGCCCATTTCAACCATGCTCTTATATCAATCAACTATTTCTTCCTTATCTTTTTTAATTAACATTGTAAGATTCTCTTTCCTCTTCATATTTGTGTGACCAATTATCCAATAACAACATGATGATAGTGCAATTCCATATTTTCTCATAGTTGTTATTAGATACCTAATCCTTAGCGATTGAGGTACTTTGTAAATATTATTTAAGAGAAATATGAAGAGTTGTAGGTGAATTGGAAGAGTCATTTGGACCTCGTGGAATATGAAACCAAAGGTCACCTCAACTTTGTATTTATAAATGTCTCATGTTAATGCAAATGATCATCCATGGAGTTACTCATTCTCTCTACCCATAATTGGCCTAGCATTGGTATAAGAGTTGGTTTTACTCCATGATTCTCTCCTCCCCTGAACATTTCATTCCCTCACATGCATAAACATCTCTCTGCAAGTTTGTCTCTCTATTTATTCCCTCTGAGGTCTATCATTACTCTATTTTTCCATCATTTCTACACAACTATTAGGGTTTCCTCCACCATCATTCGTGCCTCTCCTCTCTCTTATTGATTCTTTGAATGGAATAATATTTTCTTGGGGGATATTCATGGTTCGAGAGTCATTATATAGTGAAGGAATTGTTAAAGACTACAATTCATGTATTATTTGCTACGGATTTGTGCTTGCATTACATGTTTCTTCATTTTCAAACAAAATTGTGTTGTCTTCTGACAGGTCATGTGATCGAAATTCTGAAAAAGGTATCTAGTTCATGTATTGTCATTTAGAACTACACATGACTCAAGGTTTAGCCATGAAATGGAACTGGCCTGACCCAACCTACACTTCCTCCCTGCTAATTAAAGTCTATTCATACTCCTATTTTAGAACACTACAAAGGTTGTAAATATATCCATAAACTATGAAACATATATGCATAGAATCTTCTCGTTCACAAAGTGATTCCTTTGTCTATGTTGTTTTACTTTGTTAGAATGATCTTTGTGACAAGTTATGAACGACCAAAGCTACATTTTTCTTCATTTTCTGCATGTGACTGAGATATGTTCAGTGATCGTCATTGTCATTGTAGTTGTCTCTCCAACTTTGTGAAATAGTCACTAATGGTTGTGAAATTTTCAAAATCGACCATCCAAATGATACAACATCACATGATTTGGGTAATAACAATAGGTGAAAGCCTCCCCCTTCCCCAAGTGTTACCGTGGATGACATCCCCATGATTAATATCAATTCCTGACATCTGGTTAACAATTATCACTGCCATTTTTGCAAGGACATGTTCAAAGTAGACAGTGAAGCTAGGGATATGCCCTGCAAGCATATTTACATTCATATTTCATACTTCATTGGCTAGACAAACATAATTTATGTCTCATCTGTGGCCATGGATTGTCAGTGA
This sequence comes from Picea sitchensis, assembly GCA_010110895.2. Taxonomy (NCBI): domain Eukaryota; kingdom Viridiplantae; phylum Streptophyta; class Pinopsida; order Pinales; family Pinaceae; genus Picea; species Picea sitchensis. The sequence continues at coordinate 4,855 of SNQJ01S0148238.1, read as the reverse complement.
CGTTCTTGATAGCTCACAGGATAGATCTCCATCTACGCCCAATAATGCCACTTCATACCCCACGAGACCTTCAACACTTGACAAAAAAGGGAGCATGGACCATATCTGAAGTTCATACAATGAAGATAATTAGGGTAGGCATAATCCCTGGGAGAAATATGATCTTCACTGTGTTTGTTGTGGAAAGAACAGGTCACATGAAGAAAATACATGCAAAATCCCATGGGAGAAATGTTATGTATGTGTTATATTCCTTGCACATGGTTTAGCAAGAGGGGGGTCACAAAGGGGTTGCATGGGGGTGGTATCCTCCTCGTCGGTGGGGGTCGAAGGGGACTGCTAAGCGAAAAATCATTAACAACTTTTTATTGAGAAGTTTTCATCGAGCGATTTTTATTGGTAAGGTTTACTCCTTTGGTGGTTTTATGGCACATGATTTTGTGGTCCATCGTAATGTAATTTTGGTTAAGGAACTACGGTTGAAATCTAATCCAGGTTTAATGGATTAGGGTTTTTTGGATGTCACGGGATCCTATGTATATTATATTGTAAACAATGAAAAAGAGGAATATATTTAGAAGTGTGGATGTAAAACAATTTGTTGGTTTTCTCAGTTGGGTTTCTAGAGTAAATCTATATGTGTATGTGTGATTGCAATTTTTTTCCTTTCTATCTTAAGAATATGTGTGTGCATTACATTATTGTAAAAGTTTTAAAACTTAAATTTGGTATCAAAGAAATTATTGGCTTCAGGAGGATGCCTTTGTGGCTAAGAGTTTGGCTCGGGCCTGTGATAAACCTTGTTATAGTGGGATCTTTGTGGTATCGATTCTTGTGGTGAAAAGAAATGGTGAACAATCAAAAAATAGAGATAAAAAAATTTAATGGGCAAAGTTTTGAGTTGTGGAAGCTCAATATGAAATATCTTTTCGTAGACAAAGATCAATAGGTCATTGTGGATCTAGGTATTGCACCTAAGATAATGTCAACAAAAGATTGGACAAAGTTGGATCAGAAGGAAAAGAGAACAATCCAATTTTGTCTCTCAGATTCAATATTATTTAATGTGTCATGGGAATCTATAGCCAAGGAATTATGGAATAAGTTAGAGGCTTTATATTAGTCTAAATCCCTGGTAAACAAAATTCTCCTATGGAATAAGTTATACAACCTAAGGACGAAAGATGGAGACTGTTGGTGTATATATATGCTCAATATTTTCACTCATTTATATGTCAATACGGGATTCGTAATCAAAAGAGTTGTTACACTATATGTGTCGAAAATAGGTAACCTATCTATGTATATTGTATCTAGCTCAATCAGGAAATAATTAGTAACATAACACTCTGTATCTGAATATTTCATACAACTTCAAACTCAGAAGATAAAGCTTATAAAAACTCTCAAACAAACACTCAATTGAAAAGGTTCTTGCTTAGATAACAAGTCTATTCATTAGAGGCTCATGAAATGAAGAGATGAACTGAGACCTTGCTTCCTGTAGAAATAGAATACACATAGCAATTAACAATTTACTTTATTTACTCTTGGAAAGAAACCAATCATAACCCAATCAATTCCAATCAAACCTTCCTCAATACAGGAGACAGTCAATAGGATTGAAAGACTTCATTGCATGGAGCATGAAGGTGGGAGATGAAGTCTTATTGTTCATGTGCCTACTAAGGACAATAAATTCAAAACAATAACAATTGCTTATTTAGCAATCCAAAACAACTATCAAGATTTTGTTAACTAAATATCACTCTGAAAAAATGGAAATAGAATTATCGACTATGCTTAATATACAAATGTTCATTCACACTGAATAAACAAATCTATTTGGAAATCTATATTGTACTTAGGAGAGATCATATACTTAGATTCATTTGCAACACACAACTATTATATTTGCACACTCACGCAATTAACTTATGCCACACAAAGACATATACATGGAGGCTTACCTTGGTTGGGGCGGTGGGTACTTTCTGAATCAACAACGTACCTCTAAAGAAATTACAGACTAAAGTGTCCCATGAATTGCAAAAACTAGCATTTGTATTCCTTCAATTGATCAAGTGAATCAGTAATTCAACATTTCATTTTCCATCATTACACTGTATATCATTCTCTACTTACTTATCCATCATCTACACAGCATCCCTTTTAAAGAAGGTTAGCCGTTATAATCAAGGTCTGAGGATGATTATCAAATGTTTACAAAATATTACAATTGGCAAATCATATCGTACCTCAAGGAATGGACTTCATCCTCATGACATGAAGTGCATGAGTGATGAAGTCTATCGTGATCTTTGAACTATATAAGGATGCTTCTATCCAACTGATTTCTTGGAATCATCACCAGCATATTCGTTCAAAACATTAATCCTGTAGATATGGTTTTAGTACCGGACTAGCACAGTAATAGCTCTGGGTACCAAATCAGCGCAACAATGGTACCGAAATAGGTGTGGAGTTGGTACCAGATCAACACAAAGGTGGTACCAGATCAGTGCAGTGTTGGTACTGGATCACTGCAGCATTGGTACCAGATCAGGTAGATTATCGGATCAGGCGGAGTACTAGATCAAGCGGAGTACCGAATCAAGCGAAGTATCGTATCAAGCGGAGTACCGGAATAGATCAATTGGTTGTTGTAGTACCAGACCAGCGGAAGTACCAGACGAGGTGATGCCTTGTCACGAAGCTACTTAATAATAATCAAATCAATTAGGATCATAAACAATCAACCATTTAATCCCAATTAATCAATAAATCAAACAAATCATGTTTTAACATGAGTTAGCTCTTTATGTATATGGATAAGGTCACAAGGTAGGTTTGTGGAGGAAATAGACAATATATACACATGTCAGAGGTAAAATTTACTCAGATAGAGGATAACATAGGGTAATAGAGGTGTCAAAATGGAGACTCAACATTTCCCCCATGCTTAAGTCATTGCATGTCCTCATGCAAAAATTTCAAAACTGATACACAAAACTTTGCAAAACTGAACCGTCTTCCATCCTACCTGAACATCATTTATCTGGTTGTAGAATGTCAAAACTAGAAGCAACGCTCCTAAGCTCCTTCTTAATCACCTTGGTGTATTGGATCAAACATAGAACTTTGTTGAGTTTAGCAGAGACTTCTTCTTGTGCATCCTGTAACCTTAGGTTATATTCTTTCAATTGTGCATTCTTTGTGTTAATGTCCCTAACAAAACTTGATACTATGTAACCTCTTTCTTCAACTTGTCATTATGTTTTGTCAGTTTCCCAACCTTCACTACCAACTTTTGTTTGCTCAGGGAACTGACAGGATCAGACATGGTTGTTTGTTCATTTACCTCCCTTCGGGCTTCCTTTTCCTTTCTTAAACCTCTCAAGGTTTCTGTTACTAACCACTCGGTCTCACTAATCGTTGATCCATAGCCACTTTATTTCTCTGGGGAAGTCGGAATGTCAATAGGCTCCTCTGGAAGAAAAGGCACATGTGGAACTATTATCTGTTTAGCCATGCTTCTTTTAGTTCTTCGCATAAGAAGTGAGGCTTCCTCAGATTTGCTGACAAGGGTGGAAGTCTCTTCAAACAAATTCCTCTTCTTTGTTTTAGAAATAGATATAGGCATGGGGACTTGTTTCTCCTGTACAGATTTGGTTTTCACTTTAGAGGACCGAAGTGTAGGTTCTGGAGTTTGTTCTTGTTGAACATCCCTCTTTACAACTCTGGAGGACTGAGGTGTAGGCTCTAGGATTTGTTTCTTTTGTACTTTCCTCATTTTAATCTTCCCCTTACTTCAACTTCTCACCTCGGGAGTCTTCTCCAACTCACTAATTGATTCTTGAGGAAACACAATAGTTTCTTCAGGGGTCTTCTCCAACTCATTAACCGATTCTTGAGGAAACTCAATAGTTGCCTCGGGGGCATCATGTGAAATTTCCTTATCACCTGTTTTCTTCCTTTTTCACCTCTCACTTCATGGAAATTGATTTCTAGGGATCAAGGGTGGACTTGGTTCCTTAGATTCGGCAGGCCTCTCCTTCCTAGATGTAGTGGGATCCTCTAGGATTTTTTCTTCTAGCACATCCTTCTTTTGACATTTTTTCCTACTCTGAATGTTTAGTTCATGGGCCTTTTCTAACTTGCTAACTGGCTCTGTTGATAATTCAATGGTTGCCTCAGGAGCACTATCTGAGCGTTCTCCTTTCCTAGAGTCCTTTCTTTGCTTCCTTTTAGTTTTTGGAATCAGGGCTGGACGTATTTTCTGAGATTGGGAGGTCCTCTTTTTCTTGGATGCAGTAGGCTCCTCTATAACAAACTTATCCTTGTCCAATTTATCAACAGGTTAGGATAAAGTAGGTGTAACAGCATCTTCTTCAGCCCTAACTTCTTCCCTTTGTTTTTCTTTGTCTTTCTATTGGACCCCTCACTACATGCCTTTGTTTCATGTTCTTCTATAGATTTAGAAATCCCTTCTTGAGAAAAATTGTGTTGAAGGAGTTGTTTCCAGCTACTACCTTGTTTTCTCAATGCATGGAAAACAATTAATTTCATTAGGCCATGGTGATGGATACTAGTTTTTGTTTTCTTGGATGTTGAATTAACCCCTCTCACCATTTTATTTAGACTCGTCTAGAGGAAGTAAGGAAAATTGATTTGTGGCCCTCCTTCAAAATGTGACACAAGTTTTAAATGGTATAGGAAGGTCATGTTAGAAAAAATAGGACCGTGGAGCAATAAAATAAAACAAATGCAGAAACAAAACACAGAAGACACACAATACAAGAGAGACATAGATTTACATGGTTCACCCAGTGTGGGCTACGTCCACCAGAGAAAT
>SNQJ01S0148236.1:0-23612 GCA_010110895.2 Picea sitchensis | reverse complement strand
TCTATGTAGAATAATTTCTTCTCACCACACTTATGTCCCTTACTGTACTTGTTGTCACAATTAAAGCATAAACCTTTTTATTTTCTTTCCTCCAATTGTTGAGGTGTAAACCTTGTAGGTTGAGGTGTTTTAGAAGAAGGAGCATTATTCTCTTTATAGATGTTGAGATTGGTCCTTCTAGGAGCCATAGCCATATTTTTACTTTCAACATTTCTTGCCACCTTAAATGCATTCTCCGATGATTTGGGTTCCCAAAGGCAAACCTCATGTTGAATGTTATCCTTTAAAGTTACTATAAATAAATCAATCAAGTTCTCATCTAGAATATATGTTACCTTTATAGTCAATCTTTGGAAGCTCTCAATGTGGTCTGTAATTGAACCCTTTTGCTTGAGATTTATCAATTGGCTAAAGAAGGTATTGCTACTTGTATCCTCATAGTGTGCTATCATTTTTGTAATGCCCCCATTCCCAACTGGGCAAGTGCTACTTCATGGAATAAAAATCTCATACTTAATTCTATATATAAGACATGCATTTAAGCAAATGAAACACATTTAAACTCAGAGTAACCATAAGAATTACTGCTATTATAAATAATCAATAGCTTTAACATTAATATGTATGCACAGCAGAATACATGATAAATATAAATACACAGACATGAAGAAAAGTAATTAAAACATCATCTGGTACTTATCTTTGAAACAGTGGTAATTCCACCAACTAGGTGCAAGCCTTCCACGAACCTCCCAGCCTTAGACCACACTACTCATCAAGATCAGCAGTGGGTCACCCCCAAGCTGGGACTAAGCTCCACTCCCAAGGAAAGGAATCCTAGGCTAGGCTGAGGTTACAGGGAAAACACACAGTCACAAGGAAGGAATTTTTTCCCAGGAACCACTCATACTCACAGCCATAGACTCTCCTTCCCCACATGTCTGTTCCACCCCAGGAGTATACACCTTCTCTATCACCTAGACAGTCCTTCGGTTGCTAACCTCCCTTGCCTTGGGTTTCAGCAATAGATCAGACTGGAAGTCTCCGAGCTCTGTGGCAGCTACAGGGTTCCTTACAGGAGTTCTCTCCCTCCTCTGCGCACTCTCTCACCTGGAGAGAGTCACTCACAGGCCAAGCAACTTGTTCTTCCAACTTCAATCACCTCTCTCAACTAGAGAGAGTGTTGTACAAATTGGCCAACCATCCACACGCAATACAACACTACGTGACCACGACAGCCAATGGGGAAAACAGACACGGGATTTCCAAGCAGGCTTAGCAATGATAGGATGGTCTCACGATTATGAATTTGGGACAAATACTCCACACACAGGCTCGATATTCTCATATAGAGGATGCATCAGATTTTCCAAAAATCAACATAGACTATCCCTGAAATAAACACACAGACTTCGCCCCCCGGTTTCAGAATGGCATCAGGTCTCTTGCAGGGTGTTGAAGGAAAATATCCCTGCGGACAAGTAGATCTCCTCAAAGAGATAGACTCTTAACTCTAAGATAGAAAGTGCTTATCATGGTCACTGACTTCCTTTTAGATCTAGGTGGACTAGTGTGTGAGAAGGAAGGAGAAAAGAAGTACCTTTTACCGGTGTTTGTCCTTGAATGCTCCGAGTTGAGCTCCAATCTTTCACTCCTCGATGGATCCTGTAGAAAAACAAAGTACGACCACTTCCTACTCTATCAAGATTAGTCTGAAATAGGTCTATCTACTAAAGAGACAAATCATGTGAGATTGAACATGAATTATAAAGAAACAGGCCAAGCAAATTATATTAATGAGGACAAAACATTGCTTACAGTCGTAGATGGATTGTAGCGGTTTCGTCAAGTCCTCCTTGTCTACCCCTTGCTCAAAAGATCCATGATCCGAATGATGATAGCTTCATTGATTGCTTTCTATGAGATCATATGTCTCTTGCTTCCAAAATATCTCTGTTCCAGCACCACTTATAAGATCATAAGTTTGGTGTGATTCTCCTTTTCCAGTCCTCCTTTTCACCATGAGAAAGATTGCTTATATAGCTTTGGAGAGGCTTTAACCAGTTGAGATATCCTTGGGGAAGTTGAGGATTTTCCTCCTTCAGTTGAGGATCTGCCCTAAGATCATGGTTGGACTAGGGATTCGAATCCAACCGCCTTCCAAGAATGAAAGGATCCTTCCCCCATTCATCTCAACAACTTAACTACTACCCATAATAGGCAACGCTCCCTCAAAAGGGCCATCAGAGCGTTGTAGCGCTCCCCAGTAGGCTTAAGGGGGGCACCAACACTCCTAAAGACACTAGTGCTCTCCCAAAAGGGCCAAAGAAGATTTATAATTCTCCCAGACAATGTAAAGGGGGGCGCCAACACTCCCAGAAGAGGTATAGGGGAGCGCTTTCCTCCAAAACTTAGTTTTTTGAATGTTTTCAGATGGCAAAAGGTTCATGAGCCTAGTTAACCATTTCTCCTCTTCCAAATCAAGTGTTTGACATGTGCCAAGTTTCCTCCTAATGTCGTTTACATGCATGACATAGGCATTATGGAAGTATGATTCCCTGACACTTGCGACACTTGTGAGCAAAATGCGACACTTGCGACCTTAGTAATGACGACACTTGCGACACTATCAAAGTGAGTATTTTTTATGTGTAACAGGAATTTGTCTACAACATAAAATAATTATACAACGACAAAATGAAAAGTATTTTCCATGGTATATGCGCTACATAATTTCAACCATTACTTTCTAGGTTCACACTTTAAGATGTATATAGACCATCATGCACTAAGATACTTGGTCAACAAGCCATTGTTGGGGGGAAGAATATGGAGATGGCTACTACTGTTCCAGGAATATGACTTTGAAGTGATAGTGAAACCAGGTAAGTTGAATGTATCACCAGATCACTTATCACACATACTTTCAGGAGAGGATTCAAGGAACGTGGATTACAGTTTGCCAGATGCGCAATTATTTTTAGTCAAAATGGTGGACAATTACTTTGGAGATATTATACAGTTCCTAAGTACTGAGATGGATCCATTCGATATGATAATGGAAAAAAAGAAACAATTAGTAGTAAAGGTAGTAAACTACCAGCTAATTGTAGGAATCTTATATAAATTAGGTGCAGATGGAATCTTAAGACGATGTGTGGTAGAACATGAAAGACCCAGGATACTCGCAGAACCACATGACGAAATAGTAGGAGTACACTATGAAGGTAAAGACACAACACATAAGATTTTATGTAGAGGAAACTCATGGACCACACTTAACAAAGATGCTAAAGAATACTGCCAGACATGTGATGTTTTCCAAAGGGTGGGAAAGTCATCTAAAAGGGATGAGATGCATTTGAATCCCCAAGTTACTCTACAAGCTTTTGATAAATGGGCAATAGAAGTTTTTTGACCAATTAACCCACCAACAAGAAGATCAGGGGCTAGATATATCATTACTGCAATAGAATATCTGACCAGATGGGAAGAAGAAACACCAGTTATAGATTGTAGCACAAATATTGTTGCACACTTCCTATTTGAGAATGCAGTGACCAGATTTGGATGTCCACGAATATTTTTGAGTGATCGAGGAAAACAATTTATCAATAATACAATCGCAACACTGACCGATGAATTCCAAATTCACCACTAGAAGAGTACACCATATTACCCTCAGGACACCAGCGCAATATAAGCATAAAACAAAATTATAGAGAACGCACTGACAAAGATCTATAACATGGGAAGAGATGACTGGGACTTAAGGGTTCCCGCATTTCTATGGGTATACAGGACCACAAGCAAACAAATGATAGGGAAAACACCTTTCAGACTAGTCTATGGACAAGGATCATTCATTCCTATGGAGTTTATCATACCGAACATGTGCATTGCAACTATCACTGATATGCAAGGGACTTGCACAATACAAGAAAGACTATCACAATTAGTGTATCTTGAGGAGGATAGATTTATCACATGATTCCACCAACAAGTTCAAAAGGCATGAGAAAAATCATGGCACGATCGACACATTAAATTGAAAAAATTCCAAGTAGGAGACTCAATACTACTATACGATAGCAAGTTTATGCAGCATCCAGGGAAGTTCTGAATGCATTAGTTAGGTACATATATGATCAAGGATGTGATAGAGACATGTTTTGTGCATTTAGAAACACTCAACGTAGAATCTTTGAAAGGATGGGTGAATGGGAGTTGGCAATCGATGCAATATGATGAGCTACATAGAGAGAAAAAAAAAGCACAGGGAAATTGGTAAGCAAATTGTAGACGGAAATGACACTATGCCAACTAGGGAAATCAGATGCAGAAGCAAAAGAATACGTGGTACATGAATGTAGCAACCAACATAGTTGTGCAACTAACTCAGGATAAGACCGTTAAAAGTATGAAAAAGGAAGAGATGATGGCTACAAGGTGGTACTGACAAGTCGTAAAGCCATCGTATAGTCATAAAGGGAAAAATACATTGGATAATAAAAAAGGGAAAAATCCATCGTATAATCATAAATAGAAAATGCCTCCAAGAAACATGACAAAGTGGCAGTACGAGGTGAAACTCTGATGACAAATTTAGTAATAAAACAACATTAATGCACCCGTCCATTACAATAATGACAGATTGGACAGTGAGGGAAGGCTATAATTGACTTGAAAAACTGGCAGGAGGGTACAAAAGTGGTTAGGGTCGCCAAACATGGGTTATTGTTACTTAGAACTGCATGAAACAATGAGAACATAGAGCCGAGAAGGAGATAGAAAACTGAAGCAACTATCAACGACCAGTAAGTTATAGACATGGCACCACCAAAATCATCAGCAACCATACCCAAGAATATTATCACAAAAGAATCACCAGTAGAACCAGGGATTGAGGAAACTTCAAGAGCATCATCATCGGGGTTGAAGTTTCCCCTCAACTACATACCACCAAGGAGGGAAGACATCCCACCAATAACACTTCCAAGAGTTGTGTATTACATAGTGGTGACACCAAACATACTAGAGGGAGTCATCATCAATGAACGTATGCCAAGAAAGGTGCCCCAACTGAGATATGCAGACCATGACATCACAAACATGATGAAGTTCCATGAACTTGCACCCCACCAGTACCTAGAGCTGAAAGTCGACCCAACCACAAACCAAAGCATACCAGTGCCAATGGTCGGGGCTAGAGGATTGGAGTGAGTAGACCTGCTCAACCTGTTTGACATCCCACACTTTAGACGTAGAAATGAAATAAATTTATGCATCAAGTTGCTTCTCTCTTGCATACATGGAGGGTACATGTGGCTGGATAAGCCAATCTCCATTGACACATAATTAATATTAAGAATCATAGGGTTACCAATGTAGGGGAAATATCCCACCCTATTGTTCATAGATAAAAGGGTTGACAGAGCCTTATCTGAGGCAATAAGAAATAAGTTTTGTTGCAGACCTCCGACCCTCGGGCAAAGATCCACGTAGGTTCATTCTAAATCTACCCCTGAGTCTGATTGACTCTTTGATTCCTCCACAGGGAATCCCACACACACACAACAGTGTTTTCCACGGGTCCTTATAGGTATGCCCTCATGATCAAACACAAGGCATCAACCCAAATCTCCTGACCAACAATATGATCGTGCCCTTTGCCGAATCAGGATTTTGTGTTTCAGGATATCGCGATTCCTGTTGTCTAGGTTCCTGTCTCTACAACACATGAAACCCAAAATGCCGAATTTCTGAAATCTTTGGCCGCGTCCTCCTCCACAGTTGTGTCGAATTTCGTGACTTCAGGAATTCTGGAGTAAAGAACCTCGATCTCTTGTCTTAGAAACTACCAAAATGACGAACCCCGATACGTTCAGCAAAGGCTTGCTCTCCAATAGTTATGAACAAAACTCTTTCACCAATTCAGAGTTTCGGACTTCGTGATTTTGTGAATCCTGATGCAAGGCTTCTCGACTCTCCAACCTTCGAAACCCTGAAACGATCAATGGGAATTAACACTACCTAGCAACGAGTATGAACCACCTATCTTCTTAGCTGTTTTGTCTCTCTGTCGTAGACTCCTGCCACCTGTCACTCTTCCTCACTTTCAGGACTTGAACAAGCCTTCAATTTTCGTTCCCCTACCACTTCGAAATATCAAATTCCAAAATGGCACCTTCTACAGAATCAATGGCTAATAGCCTCCCTTTAGATCTAGTGGCCCACATTATTTCGGGCTTCCGGGTACCGGTAGTTTGAAACTCTTGATTCCAAACCACTGTCTTCTCGGGTTCCCAAACCCCGAAACACATAAATGCCGAAATGCCACTTCACCAATACTTCGTGTTTCGTGACTTCGGGGTTTTTTATGTGAAGTGCCCCAAATCCTTGTCAACAGGAATGCCAAAACCCCGATCCCCAAAATGCCAAAATGCCACTTCAAGGATATTCTAGGTTTCGCAACTTCAAGCTTTTCAATGCAAAGGCCCTTGGCTCCTTGTCATCAGGATTTCGGGTATTCTGAATCCAAAATTACCAAAATCCCCAAATTCCACTCGTAACAATCCTTTTCATGATCTGGGAGTTAGAGTGACCAAGGATTTTGGCTTACACTCTGAACTTACAAATTCTGAATCCCAAAAATGATCTGAAGGCTCACAATAGATCATGATCAATGGTCCACGTTGATTTCTGATACCAAAGTGATAGGTTCATCCAATCCTTATCCACCTTGCATCTCCTCTGGATCCTACAGTCCTCGCAACTTTGTGAGTTCTCCATGGAGAATTTCAACCGCTCGTTTCCTCCTTGATAACTTCTGCGAAATGAACCAGTGTTCTTCCACTGGAACTTAACTTCTGCGTGGTGATTCAACTCCCTTTCTTCCTTTGAATACTTAAAAGGCACTGATCCTCCTGAGCATTTTATTGCAACTTCAAGTCTCGAAAGGACTCTTGCACGCACTCTTTGTGGCAATCTTTCAAATACTTTTGTGTATTTAATTCTTTGACTTTGTGCACTCTCAGCAACAACAGTCCTTCACTCTTCAACCTTAGTTGATAAATTCTAAGGCCTCAACTAGCCTACACACACCTTGCACGGCTTCTGTGCTTCACCTACACTTCTGCTGGAAATGAGAACAATAGTATCTCTCCTGAGATTTCTGAGATAAAACTCAAACTTTTGTCAACACACACCTTGCAGAAGTTTCACTGCACTCCTTGCAGGAACTCTCAAGATGAGAAACAATTGAAACTCATTCTTCTCCTCTCTCAGAATTCATATACTTAACATGAAATTATACATTCAACACAAAATAACAACAAAGGCATAACAAGGAGAATAAATAAACATTAAGCATACCATTCAACATATGTAAACAACAAACATCATAACACCATGAAATCTGAGTCAAAGTTTCATATATTAAATCAAATACTCCTGTACATGGGTTCTTCTCTACAACTCTCTACTACAACTCTCAATGATGATAATGTTCTTCCTCTAATGATACAATAATACAAGGGTGAGGGTGTCTATATTCGTTTTCCCTCCTACTCTCTAAATTGTCTAATCTATGAATTCAAATCTACCTACTTTCATTAATTACGTATAAATGCCTTTACATTCTACAGATGAGAGAAACCGCTCAAGATCTGCTTACAATATCTAAGATATAAATGTAAGTATGCTTTCCCCAGCTATCACATTAATATCCACTTCATTAATTTTTCAAAAACATTTCAAAATGTGTAAAATGTGTGTTGTGCTTTTTCCAACTATCTTCTGCCTTATGCTTGCTTGACTGGCTACTTACAATGCTCCTGCATCATACTCCCTCACTTGAAAACTTTCATGAACTCCTGTTCATGAGCTCTTGCATGGTCTGTCCATGCTTATGAATTTCTGCTTCATCTTCCCAACTAGCATCTTCAACTGGATGTCCCTTCCATTTGACCAAGTATTCAAAATACTCTTTTCTCTTGGTCTTTTTGCTAATCCTCTTGTAAATTATGCTTTCCATCTATGGATTTTGAGCTACAGGCATTTGTTTTTTCCATTGAATCTCTTTTTGTTCCTTCTCTGCTCCTTTAGTTTTGTAAGGGTACAAATCTGCAACATTGAATATCGGTGAGATTCCGATCCCATCGGGTAATTCGATCTCATATGAGTTTTCCCCAAATTTCTTTATGACCTTGCATGGTCCAATATTTTTCATCTTCAGTTTTTTATATGTTCCCATTGGAAACCTTTCCTTCCTCAGATGCGGAAGAATCAAATCACCAACTTCAAATTGAAGTTCTCGCCTGTGTTGATCTGCTCTCCGCTTGTATTCTTGACTTGAACTCTGCAATAACTCCTTGACTCGGTTGTGAAGCTCCTTCATTCCTTCTGCAAAGTCCTCTGCACTAGCACTTCTGAATTCAGTTTGTTCCACGTCTTTCAATTCAGAAACTCCCCTTGGATGCATTCCATATACAATTTGGAATGGACTCTGCTCTGTGCTTCTGTTAAGAAAATCATTATAAGCAAATTCCACCTATGGTAGAATGTGATACCACTGACTGTGGTGTTCAGTCACTAAGATCCTCAACAAATATCCCAAGCTTCTATTTACGACTTCTATCTACCCATCCGTTTGTGGATGATATACTGAGCTAAAAGACAAATTTGTCCCCAGCTTTTTCCATAAGGTCCTCCAGAAATGTCCGACGAACTTGGTATTTCGATCAGAAACGATACTCCTTGGTAAGTTGTGAAGTCTGATGACTTCCTTGAAAAACAAGTTTGCAATATGAGTTGCGTCACTGGTTTTATGGCATGGTATGAAATGTGCCATCTTTGAAAATCTGTCAACTACCACAAAGATTGAATCATATCCTCTCTGTGTCCTTGGCAGTCCCAATATGAAATCCATGCTCACTATGTACCACGACCTTTCAGGTATGGGTAATGGTTGATATAACCCTGTGTTCTACCTTTTCCCTTTTGTGTGATGAAAAATCCTGCATCTGTCCACAAATTTCTTAACATTTGTCCTCATCCCTAGCCAAAAATATGAGCCATTCAACTTTGAGAATGTCTTATCATGACCGAAGTGTCCGACCAATCCTCCACTGTGTTTTTCCTTCAGTAGGTTCTCTCTCATGGATCATTTTGGAATACATAGTTGATTTCCCCTGAATAATAATCCATCTTGGATCATGTATTCTGTCCACTGGCTTCTGTCTCTGAGAATTGGATTCTCAGATGCTTCATACGCTTCCTTAAAATCTGGGTCATCCTTCTGCATTTCTTTAAGGTTATCAAAACCCAAAGTCTTGACTCTGAATTCCTGCATAGGAAAACATTTCCTGCTCAAAGCACCAACAACTTTGTTAGCAGTTCCAGAAATATGCTTAATCACAAAAGTAAAATTCTACATGAATTCAACCCATTTAACATGTTTTTGGTTCAACTTCTCCTGTTGAGTCACGAATTGTAAAGCATGATTATTGTTGTACAAAACAAACTCTTTAGGGACCAAATAATGTCTCCATTTCTTCAGTGCTTGTATGACTGCATATAATTCTTTTTCATATGTTGAGTACTTGATCTTCGCTTCATTTAGCTTCTCACTGAAATATGTGATCGGGCTGTCGTCTTGGCTCAAGACCGCTTCAATTACAAATCCACTTGCATCACACTTGACTTGGAATGTCTTGCTGAAATCCGGCAAAACTAGAATTGGTTGTTCTATGATCCTCTTCTTCAACAGGTTGAAGCTCTTCTCTGCTTCTTCTGTCTAGTGAAAATATTTATTTCTTTTCTTCACCGTATTCATCATTGGTGTGCTAATTCCACTGAAATTTCGAATCAATTTCTTGTAGAAACTTGCCAAACCATGGAAGCTTCGAACTTAAAACACACTCTTTGGAAATGGCCAATTCTTAATTGCATCTACCTTTTCTAGATCCATCTTCAACTCATTTGCAGAGATAACAAAACCGAAATAAATGAGTTATGTCCTCATAAATGACGATTTCTTCATATTTATCAGCAATTTCTCTTGCTCTAATCTTCTCATCACTGCAGCTAAATGCTTTAAATGCTCTAGCTCTGTTTTGATGAAAATTAATATATCGTCAAAATATACAATGACGAATTTCCCTATGAAATCCTTTAGGACTTTGTTCATCAATCTCATGAAAGTACTGGGTGCATTCGTTAAGCCAAATGGCATGACAAGCCATTCATACAACCCCTCATTCTTCTTGAATGTTGTCTTCCATTCATCACCTTCTCTCATCCGAATTTGATGATACCCGCTTTTCAAATCAATTTTTGAAAAAAATCTTGCTCCACTCAAGCAATCCATCCAATCGTCCATCCTTGGCAATGGAAATCTGTATCTGATGGTAATCTTATTGATTTCCCTTGATTCTGTACACATTCTCTAGCCTCCATCTTTCTTTGGGCTGAGCACTGTTAGAACAATGCATGGGCTCAAGCTCTCTCAAATTAATCCTTTGTTCATTAAGTCCTATACTTGTCTCTTAACTTCTTCATTTTCCTACGACGTCAACCTATACACGGCTTTGTTTGGTAAACTGGCTCCAGGTATAAGATCGATATGATGGCTTATACTCCTTATAGGTGGAAATGAACAAGGTAGTTCATCCACTACTATATCAGAAAACTCTTCCAGCAATTCCTGGATTTGTTCTGGTAAATCATCTATCCTCATACTGGTCAAAAAAAAATTGGGCTTCCTGACCACAATAAATTGTGTGTCTTCCTTCTTCTTAACCTCCTAAAGAAGTTCCTTCCCACTCATGAGAAGTACAGTGTTGCTCATTTCTATCTTCACCTCTTGGTTTTTAATCGGCAACAACATGTGCGTCCTCCCATTTTTCTCCAGGGTGTATGTGTTCTTTCTCCCATCATGAATCACATTCCTGTCATATTGCCATGGTCTACCCAACAATAGATGACAAACATCCATGAGAATGACATCACATAATATTTCATCTTTATATCCCCCTAGTTTAAATTCAACTAAACACTGTTTAGTGACATTTACCTGATGTCCTTTTTGTAGCCATGAAACTCTGTATGGGCTCGGATGTACAACAGTCTCCAGCTCCATCTTTTCTACGATCTCTGTAGATATGAGATTGTCTATGCTATCGCTGTCCACTATGACTTTGCATACTCTGTCTTTAGTTTTGCAAGCAGTTCGAAACAGACTGTTTCTTTGGGCTGGGTTCTCTACCTCCTTCTCTGGCTTCAAGATAACTTTCCTCATCATCAAAGATATTCTGCCCTTAGCATCTTCTGCCTCAACATTCCATCCTTGAGCTTCAGAAATGTGAGTTTCACCACCATATTTCTTCCTATCTGGACACTCATAAGATTTATGTCTGATCTTTCCACAGACAAAGCATTTTACTTCACCGCCTCTGCCTCTTCCTCTTCCTCTAGCTCAAGGAAAAGTATTTCTATCATCATATTGCGCTCTCTATGAGATTCCTCCTCTCTCATGTTGAGTTTGAGGTTTCTTCCTCTCTTCTTTAGATTTCTAAGTTCTGTCTTGGGAAATTGTTTTTCCTCTGGCTTGACTTCTACCTCGGCCTCTTTGACCTTTCTTTCGACTCAGCATCTCTTCAGCTTTCATAGCTATTTGATAAGGATCTTCCACATTTCGAATGGTCATCATGCTCATCTCATCTTGAATGTCATACCCCAAACCATTCGTGTACCTGGCAACTTTTTCATCATCGCTTTCTCGATGACCTGCTCTGATGTTTATCTTGTAGAAATCTTCAGTGTATTCTTTCATTGACATCATATTTTGTCTCAAATTCTGCATCCTCTGAAACAGAGTGATTTTATAATCCTTGGGTATAAATTTGGCTTTCATCTTTGCAACCATTCTATCCAATCTTTTGATTTTTTGCTTGCCTTTGCAGCATCTGTCAGCCTGCAGTTCATCCCACCATAGTGCTGCATGCCCTTTAAGTATAGTGATAGCATGTTTGAATTTCTTGTCTTCCTCAACATTCTCATAGTCGAAGTATTTATCCAGGTCTCTAATCCAGTCTAGAAGCTCTTCAACATCCAGGTTTCCCTCATATACCGGAATGTCCATTTTTTCTCTGGCACCTATCCTTGCAACAACCCTGAATAGGCATTCATCCATAGCATCTTCAACTACAGCTTCTTCTCCTTCATTTCCAGCTTCATTTTCACTGTCAGCCTCACTGATATCCCCAGCGTCAAATGTGCACCTCTATGTTGTCTCCATGGCATCAAGCCCATCACATAATTCACGCATTTCTCTTTCTCTTGCTGGATCAGGCATTGACATTGGCCTGTCTCTTCTTCTCGGCGGCATGGCTGTAAAATGTTCCCCTGTTCTCTCTGCTACAGAAAGAAAAGAACTTGTTCTGAGCTCTAATACCACAATGGTGCATATCAAAGTACTCTTCTTCCTCCTACTTCCTCCATCTACAATATACAAACAGAGTCAAGCTCTGATACCACAACTGTTGTAGACCCCCGACCCTCGGGCCAAGATCCACGCAGGATCGTTCTAAATCTTCCCCTGAGTCTGATTGACTCTTCGATTCCTCCATAGGGAATCCCACACACACACAATAATGTTTTCCACGGGTCCTTATAGGTATGCCCTCATGATCGAACACAAGGCATCAGCGCAAATCTTCTGAAAAACAATATGATCATGCCCTTTACCGAATCGGGATTTCGGGTTTCACAATATCGCGATTTGTGTTGTCGAGGTTCTTGTCTATACAACCCCCAAAACCTGAAATGCTGAATTGCAAAAATATTTAGCTGTGTCCTCCTCCACAGTTGTTTCATGTTTCACGACTTCGGGAATTTTGGAGTAAAGAACCCCGATCTCTTGTCTTCAGAACTGCCGAAATGCTGAACCCCGATATGTTCAACAAAGGATGGCTCTCCAATAGTTATGAACGAAACTCTTTCGCTGATTTAGAGTTTTGGACTTCGCGATTTTGTGAATCCTGATGCAAGGCTTCTCGACTCTCTAACCTTTGAAACCCCAAAATGATAAATGGGAATCAACACTACCTAGCAACGAGTATGCACCACCTATCCTCTCAGTTGTCCTCTGTCTCTGTCGTAGATTCCTGCCACTTGTCACTCTTCCCGGCTTTCAAGACTTGAACAAGCCTTCGATTGTCGTTCCCCTACCACTTCGAAATCCCAAATTCCAAAATGGTGCCTTCTATGGAATCAACGGCTAATAGCCTCCCATTAGATCAGGCGGCCCATGTTATTTCAGGCTTCTGGGTACCAGGATTTTGAAACTCTCGATTCCAAACCACTGTCTTCTCAGGTTCTCGAACCCTGAAACACCAAAATGTCGAAATGCCACTTCACCAATACTTCACACTTCGCGACTTCAAGGTTTCTTATGTGAAGTGCCCCGAATCCTTGTCAACGGGAATGCCGAAACCCCGATCCCTAAAATGTCAAAATTCCACTTCAAGGATATTTCAAGTTTCGCAACTTTAGGGTTTTCAATGCAAAGGCCCCTGGCTCCTTGTCATTAGGATTTTCAGTATTTTGAAACCCGAATTACCGAAATCCTGAAATTCCACACTTAACAATCCTTTTCACGATACGGGAGTTAGAGTGACCAAGGATTTTAGCTTACACTCCAGACTTACAAATTCCAAATCCCCAAAATGATATGACGGCTCAGAAGATATCACAATCAACGGTCCATGTTGATTTTTGATACCAAAGTGATGAGTTCGTCCAATCCTTACCCACCTTGAAGCTCCTCTGGATCCTATGGTCCTCGCAACTTCATGAGTTCTCCATGGATAATTTCAGCCACTTGTTTCGTCCTTGATAACTTCTGCAAAATGAACCAGCGTTCTTCCACTGGAACTTAACTTTTGTGTGATGATTTAGCTTCCCGTCTTCCTTTGAATACTTCAAAGGTGCTGATCCTCCTGATATTTCTATTGCAACTTCAAGTCTCGAAAGGACTCATGCACACACTCTTTGCAGCAATCTTTCAAATACTTTTGTGTATTTGATTCTTCGACTCTGTGCACTCTTGGCAACAATAGTCCTTCACTCTTCAACCTTAGTTGATAAATTCTAAGACTTCAACTAGCCTACGCACACCTTGCACAGATTCTATGCTTCACCTACACTTCTGCTAGAAATGAGAACAATAGTATCTCTCCTGAGCTTTCTGAGATAAAACTCAGACTTTTGTCAATGCACACCTTGTGGACGTTTCATTGCACTCCTTGCAGGAACTCTCAGGATGAAAAACAATTGAAACTCATTCTTCTCCTCTCTCAGACTTCATATACTTAACATGAAATCATACATTCAACACAGAATAACAACAAAGGTGTAACAGAGAGAATAAAACAACTGTAAGCATACCATTAAACATATGTAAACAACAAACATCATAACACCATGAAATCTGAGTCAAAGTTTCATATATTAACTCAAATACTCCTATACACGGGTTCTTCTCTACAACTCTCTACTACAACTCTCAATGATGATAATGTTCTTCCTCTAATGATACAATAATACAATGGTGAGGGTGGCTATATCCGTTTTCCCTCCTACTCTCTAAACTGTCTAATCTATGAATTCAAATCTACCTACTTTCATTAATTACGTATAAATGCCTTTACATTCTACAGATGAGAGCAACCGCTCAAGATCTATTTACAATATCTAAGATATAAATGTAAGTACGCTTTCCCCAGCTATCACATTAATATCTTCTTCATTAATTTTTCAAAAACATTTCAAAATGTGTGCTGTGCTTTTTCCAACTATCTTCCACCTTATGCTTGCTTGGTTGTCTGCTTACGATGCTCCTGCATCAAGTTTCACATAGTTAGAGGGGTGTGTGATCTAGACGTGCCAATCATCTGTGACCCAACCATTAGATTTGTGAAACAAGCACTCGCATGTAATATATTACGAAAGTGCAGAAAGGACCAAGTGCTAGCATGTGTGATAGTTGTAGAATAACAGTGTGTGGAAGGCACCGCTTTGAGTTGGGCACCATTCCTACTAAACCAGTTCCTATTGAATATATTGAGGCACAAGACAAAGGCATGGAATTTCATTATCTCTGGCTGTTAATTTTGATTTCATTCACAACATGGGAGGAGTCGGAGGATGCACAATTCTTGGGGCTAAGAGGGAATCCATGCTTAGCAACAAAGTACTAGAACTTCTGGTACTCAATGAACAAGAGGAGACAAATAGACAACAACATAGAATTTCTTTCTTTATGTTGACGCAGTTCAATAGTGTATTAAAAGCACATCGCACATTTCAACTTAGTTGGTGGAAGCATATGGACCAATTGTGCAGTTCCAAGAAGACCTCCACCATATGTATATCAAAGCCAAGAAGGATCCAAGAGAAGAATGGTTTCAAACAAAATATAAGATAATGGAAGAATATATCCAACTGGTCATGCAGGATTGGGAACTAGATTGGAAGGTCCCTACCATGGACACTGAGACAGAGAAACCTAGATGCAATGAGACATCACAATACAATGGCACAGAGGAAATTACTCGAGGAAATAGTGCATGAGAAACCAATCAAGGCAATGGCACAGGAGATACACATGACACTAGACCATCAACAGAACAAACCCAACAACAAACACCTAAGGAAGGAGAGAAAAGAAAAAACAAAGGTACGGGCCCAAGTGCATGCAAGAAGGAAAAGGAACACAAAGAACAACTTGTATATAACCTTACTAATGATGATATGGAAATAATTGTCTACCAAGTAAGGGATGTCACAGAATAGATAATTGAATAAGCCACAAAGAAACATGAAGAACTACACTAGAAGGTGCAAGAGAAATTATTGACGATATAGCAGCTCCTGGAGACAGTTTGACGAGAACTAGAGCAAGGCTCAAATGCATGGCACTCAATAGGTCCAACTCAAGAAGAATGAACTTCAACATCATCACAACTGACAACATAGCTCAAATTGATCAAGATGTCAGTATAGGTAATCGGGTTCCTCACATCCGAAATGAAAAAGCAAGTAAAAGGGATAAGTTATATGGACCTAATCATCTCACAGATGCCCACATAATCACTACAGGGATTGCACACATGTATCACATAGGAATTATGAATCCACACCAACACTGCATCTAGTGAATTGGTCAAAGTAGAGGTAGAGAAGAAGAAAATGAAAAAGGAATACACCACCACGTTACAAGAAAAGTTCACAATAGAACAATAAGTGGAACTCCCACACAAGGAGAAGAGTGAGGATGAAGAAAAGTAAGAGAAATCCTTGAAAGAGTAGGACGAAGACGAACAAATGGCATAGAAGATCTAATCAATAGTCCAATACTTATAGAAAGAAGTCCCATAAGTACAAATGGTAGTCGAGTCCACGATAGTCGAACATGTGTCAAAGATCATAGAAGTCATCACATGACTCTGCACGAGGATCACAGAGTTGGAAATGCGCATAGTCCCAGGGACATCACTTGAAGAAAGGGAACAAAGGGAAATGAAAATGCATACATCAGTGGAAAATATTAAAATATTACAACATGAATGCATAAGGATGTGCTACAAGGGAACACATATTTGGACCGAGCTTACAATGAACCCAGAGCTAAAAGAATTGGAAGATAAAATCAATAGCACGTAGGAGGAAGAACACTAGGAAAATGAACACATTAATACCTTTCGACCTATGGAAAGCATGACAACAATCCTCACAAACAGATAGTTGTACAATGATTTGGAACAAATGAAATATGAAAAGAGGAAGATCATGTAGAAAACAGAGCCCCTATAAGATGAATACTTTAGGGTACTTGGAGAATTAGCCATTGTGTAGAACAACATGATGCCAGCAGCATAGGACACTGAGCTAAAGTGATGCATACCTCCTAACCTCAGGCCAAGATCCGCGCAAGATCTTCTCTAAACCATGAAAAGGGTTAACTGAACTCCTTGTTTAAGCCCGCAAAGGATTTCGGGTCTTGCGAGTTGGGCACTTCAAGTGCAATGCCACAACTCTTAGAAATAGCTAAAACACAAAATGGAGAATGGGATTAAGGTGTAAGCCCCCTATTTTGTCCCTTCTCTGATAGGACCACAACCAGACCTCAACGCAAGCGCTTTTGCAACTCCTGACTTCGGGAGTTGGAGCACCAAGCCCTTGTGCTCTTGCCTTGCGAATCCTTGAAATGTGAAATTTCGATGGGTGTTGAATCCACTCAAGCAACAAACATATGCCACTTGTCACCCCTTGGTTACTCTTCATACAGGGTGGGGTCCCTGCCACCTATCCATTGGGTTTTCGGCTTCCGCGTCTTGTAAGAATAGTGGATGGTCATTCCTCTTCCTTTACACAATATCGAACTCTGAAATCGCACCTTCAACAAAATCAATGGCTATGAGCCTCCCTCGATCTGATGGCTCATGTTGTATCGGGATTTCACTGACCGGGTATCCAAAATGATAGGGTCAAACCACTAGTTGCTCCATTTCTCTATCCCCGATATGCGAATTCACATATGAGATCAACGACTCCCATTGATCTGTATCTGACGATCACTATCCCTCCTGAGCTTAAGGGTGTTGAAAGAAACTCAGTCTTAATCCCTTCGCTATTCCACAAGATCCAATGGCTCATGGTACTTCGACACTTCTTCTTGAAGTGATTCCACTGTTTGATTCAACTTCTCAAGACTTCTATCCAAACGACTTGGTGTCTTCCCTCTTGAACTTAGTTTCTGCGAGACGAATTCGAACTCTGTCTCCCTTTGACCACTTCAAAAGTTCTAACCCTCCTGAGCTTTCACTTGCAAACTCAAGGCCTCCAAAAGGGTCCCTACATGCACTGCTTATGGCAACTTTCAAATAACTTCAAGTTATTTTGGGTCTTTGACTCTGTGCACTCCTTGCAACAGTAGTCTCTCAATTTCTCTCTTGGATTGGTAAAATCCAAGACTTCACCTAGCCTATGCATACCTTGCACAACTCTAAGCTAACCTTGCACTTTGGCCTATGAAAACACAATTTGAATCTCCTCTGAAAGTTCTGAGATTAAACTTAGAGCTTGGTCAACGCACTCCTTGCGATCCCTCCACTACACTCTTTGCAGGAGTTCTCAAAAAGAGAAACAAGTGAAACTCATTCTCCCCCTTATCCAAAATTCAGACATTCAACCTAAATTATAGAACATACACACATAGATCGCATTGAAATAAAATGCACACAGAGAATGCAAACAAGCTGCAACATACCATTCAAAAGGCGGTTCCAACAACCATAACAAACAAATAGATTGGAATCAAATATTTTCTTTCAATAATTCTAGTGCTCTCATACATGGTAAACA
Source organism: Picea sitchensis (assembly GCA_010110895.2). Taxonomy (NCBI): domain Eukaryota; kingdom Viridiplantae; phylum Streptophyta; class Pinopsida; order Pinales; family Pinaceae; genus Picea; species Picea sitchensis. Next base: position 5,186 of record SNQJ01S0148236.1, on the reverse strand, counting down.
ACAATAGCTATAATGCATGAAATTCTCTATTCTCCTCAGCAGCTCTACAACCTATGAATTCTGAATCATAATGTTACAATGATACAAGGGTTGAGGGTGTTCATCATCCATTTTCCCTCCTATTCTCCTAAAACTGTCTAATCTATTATTTAAATCTACCTACTTTACATTCATTATGCATAAATGCCTCCACATTCAACAGATGAGAGAAACACTCAAGATCTATTTACAATCTCCAAAACATAAAGGTAAGTACGCTTCCCTAGCTATTACATTAATGTCCATTCATTAATCTACAAAACATTTCAAAATGTGCGTTGGTGCTTTTCCAGCTGTCTCCTTTGGCTAGGCACATGCCTTTGGCTTTATATGATGCTCCTGCATCATACTCCCTCGCTTGAAAATTTTCATGAACTCCTGTTCATGAGTTCCTTCACTGTTCATCCATGCTTTTGAATTGTTGTTTCATCCTCCCAACTGGCATCTTCAACTGGATGTCCTTTCCATTTGACCAAGTATTCAAAATACTCTTTTCTCCTGGTTTTTCTGCTAATCCTCTTGTCAATTATGCTTTCCATTTGTGGCTTTTCAGCTACAGGCATTTGTTTTGTCCATTGAATTTATTTTTGTTCATCCTCTGCTCCTGCTTCTTCAGCTTTGTAAGGGTACAAATCCATGACATTGAATATCGGTGAGATTCCGACCCCATCAGGTAATTCAATCTCATATGCGTTTGCCCCAAATTTTCTTATGACCTTGCATGGTCCAATCTTCTTCATCTTCATCTTGTTGTATGTTCCCCCTGGGAACCTTTCCTTCCTCAAATGCCAAAGAATCAAATCACCAAATTCAAATTGAAGTTCTTGCCTGTGTTGATCTTCTCTACGCTTGTATTCTTGACTTGAACTCTGCAATCGCTCCTTGATTCTGCTATGAAGCTCCTTCATTGCTTCTGCAAAGTCCTCTACACTAGCACTCCTGAACTCAACTTGTTATGAATCTTTCAATTCATAAACTCTCCTTGGCTGCATTACATATACAATTTGGAATGGACTCTGCCATGTTCTTCTATTGAGTGAATCATTGTAAGTGAACTCCACCTGTGGTAGAATGTAATCCCATGACTGTGGTGTTCAGTCATTAAGCTCCTTAACAAATCTCCCAAGCTCTTATTCATGACCTTTGTCTGTCCATCCATCTGAGGATGATACACTGAGCTAAAAGACAAATTTGTCCCCAGCTTCTTCCATAAGGTCCTCTAGAAATGTCCCACGAACTTGGTATCTCGATCAGAAATGATACTCCTTGGCAAGCCGTGAAGTCTGACAACTTCGTTGAAAAATAGGTTCGCAATATGAGTTGCGTCATTGGTTTTCTAGCATGGTATGAAATGTGCCATATTTGAAAATATATCAATTACCACAAAGATTGAATCACATCCCCTTTGTGTCCTTGGTAGTCCTAATATGAAATCCATGCTCACTGCATCCCATGGCCTTTCAGGTATGGGTAATGGTTGATATAAACCTGCATTCTGCCTTTTTCCCTTCGTGTGCTAGAAAATTCTACACTTGTCCACAAATTTCCTAACATCTATCCTCATCCCTGGCTAGTAATATGAGCCACTCAACTTTGAGAATGTTTTGTCATGACCAAAGTGTCCGACCAATCCTCCATTGTGCTTTTCCTTCAATATATTCTCCCTCATGGAGCATTTCAGAATACATAGTTGATTTCCCCTGAACAATAATCCATCCTAGATCATGAACTCAGCCCATTGGCTTTTGTCCCTAAGAATTGGATTCTCAGATGCTTCATATGCCTCTTTGAAATCTGGATCATCCATGTACATTTCTTTGAGGTTATCAAAACCCAAAGTCTTGACTCTGAATTCCTTCATAAGCAAACATTTCCTTCTCAAAGCGTCAACAACTCTGTTAGCAGTTTCAGAAATATGCTTAATCACAAAAGTAGAATTCTACATGTATTCAACCCATTTAGCATGTTTTTGGTTCAACTTCTCCTATCAAGTCACGAATTGCAAAGCGTGATTATCGCTGTACAAAATGAACTCTTTTGGAACCAGATGGTGCCTCCATTTCTTCAGCACTTGAATGACTACTTAGAATTCTTTGTCATACGTGGAGTACTTAATCTTTGCTTCATTCAGTTTTTCACTGAAATTGCGACCAGTCTGTTGTCTTGGCTTAAGATCACTCCAATGGCAAATCCACTTGTGTCACACCTAACCTGGAATGTCTTGTTGAAATATGGAAAAAACATAATTGGTTTCTCAGTGATTTTCTTTTTCACCAGGTTGAAGCTCTTCTCCGCTTCCTCCATCTAGTGAAAAGAATTATGTCTTTTCTTCACCATGTCCATCATTGGTGCGCTAATTCCACTGAATTTTTGGATGAACTTCCTGTAGAATCTAGCCAAAACATGGAAGCTTCGAACTTCAAACACGCTCTTCGGCGATGGCCAATCCTTAATCACCTTTATCTTTTCCAGATCCATTTTCAATTCATTTGCAGAGATAACAAAACCCAAATAAATGAGTTATGTCCTCATAAATGATGATTTCTTCATATTGATCAACAACTTTTCTTGGTATAAACTTCTCATCACTGCAGGTAAATGTTTTAAGTGTTTTGCTTTAGTTTTGTTGAAAATTAATATATCATCAAGATATACAATGACGAATTTCCCTATGAAATACTTCAAGACTTTGATCATCCACGTCATGAAAGTACTGGGCGCATTTGTCAAGACAAATGGCATGAAAATCCATTCATACAACCCTTCATTCATCTTGAATGTTGTCTTCCATTCATCACCTTCTCTCATTCTAATATGATGATATCCTCTTTTCAAATCAATCTTTGAAAAAAATGTTGCCCCACTCAAGCAATCCATCAAGTCATCCATCCTTGGCAATGGAAATCTGTACCTGATGGTAATTTTTTTGATTTCCCTTGAGTCTGTACACATTCTCCAGTCACCGTCCTTTCTTAAGGTGAGCACTGTAGGAACAATGCATGGACTCAAGATCTCCTGAATCAATCCTTTGTCCATTAAGTCTTGGAATTGTCTCTTAACTTATTCATTCTCCTGTGGCGTCAACCTGTATGCTGCTTTGTTTGGAAAACTGGGTCCAGGTATAAGATCGATATGATGGCTTATACTCGTAATAGGTGGCAATGAACAATGTAGTTCGTCCACTACTATATCAGCAAATTCTTCCAGCAACTCATGTATTTGTTCTGGTAAATCATCTATCCTAGTGTTGTTCAAAACAATTTTGGGCTTCCTAACCACAATGAATTGCATGTCTTCCTTCTTCTTGACTTCCTTAAGAAGTTCCTTCCCACTCATGAGAAGTATAGTGTTGCTCATCTCTGTTTTCACCTCTTTATCCTTAATCAGCAGCAACATGTGCGTCCTACCATTTTTTTCCAAAGTGTACGTGTTCTTTATCCCATCATGAACCACATTTATGTCATATTTCCATGGTCTACCCAGCAATAGATGAAAAACATCCATGGGAATGACATCACATAATATCTCATCTTTATATCCTCCTATTTTAAATTCAACTAAACATTGTTTAGTGACATTTACCTAATGTCCTTTTTGTAGCCACGAAACTTTGTTTGGGCTTGGATGTGTAACAGTCTCCAGCTCCAGATTTTCTACCATTTCCATAGATACAAGATTATATGTGCTACCACTGTCCACTATGACCTTGCATACCCTATCTTTGGTTTTGTAAGCAGTTCGAAATAGACTGTTTCTTTGGGCTGGGTTCTCTGGCTCCTTCTCTAGTTTCAAGAGAAATTTCTTCATCATTAAGGATCTTCTGCCCTCAGCATCCTCTGCCTCAACATTCCATCCTTGAGATTTGACAATGTGAGTTTCACCACCCTCTTTCTTCCTATCTAGACACTCATAGGATTTATGTCCAATTTTTCCATAGACAAAGCATTTCACTTCACCTCCTCTACCTATTCCTTTTCCTCTGGTTCAAGGAAAAGTATTTCTATTAGCATACTGCCTTCCCTATGAGCTTCCTCCTTTCTCAGATTGATTTTGAGGTTTCTTCCCCTCTTCTTTAGGATTCTGAGTTCTGTCCTGGGAAATTGTCTTGCCTCTACTTTGACTTCTACCTCGACCTCTTTGACCTTGCTTTCATCTCATCTTTTCTTCAGCTTTTAGATCCATCTGATAAGAATCTTCCACATTTAGGATGTTCATCATGCTCATCTCATATTGAATGTCATATTGCAGACCATTCATGTACCTGGCAACTTTCTCATCATCGCTTTCCCAATGACATGCTCTGATGTTTATCCCGTAGAACTCTTCAGTGTATTCTTTCACTGACACCAGCTTTTGTCTCAAATTTTGCATCCTCTGAAAAAGATTTATTTGATAATCCATGGGTATAAACTTGGCTTTCATTTTTTCAACCATTCTATCCCAGATTTTGATTTTTTGCTTGCCCTTGCAGCCTCTGTCAACCTGCAGTTCATCCCACCATGATGATGCATGCCCTTTAAGTCTAGTAATGACATGTTTTAATTTTTTGTCTTCTTCGACATCCTCATAGTTGAAGTATTTGTCCAGAGCTCTAATCCAGTCTAGAAGCTCTTCAACATCCAAGCTGCCTTTGTACATTGGAATGTCCATTTTTTCCCTAGCACCTATCCTTGCAATAGCTCTGAATAAGCGTTCTTCTACAGCATCTTTGACTACCACTTCTTCTCCTTTGTTTTCAGCTTCATTTTCACTTTTAGCTTCACTGATATCCCCAACATCAACTGTGTGCCTCTATGTTGTCTCCATAGCATCAAGCCTAGCATGTAATTCACACATTTCTCCTTCCACTACTGGATCAGGCATGGGCCTATCTCTTCTTCTTGATGGCATGGTTGTAAAATTCCTCTTTTCTCTCTACTATTGAAAGAAAATAATTTTCTCTGTGCTATGATACCACAACTGGTGCAGACCTCCTTCCCTAAGGTCGAGATCCACACAGGATCTTCTGAAACACCATTTTCTTGTGGTGTTCATGGAACTGTCTTCTCTCTACGAATCCCATGGTATGAACAGTAATCATCAAACTCCTTGCTGCAGTATTCACCTCCATTATCTGACCTGAGACACTTCAAACTTTTTCCTGTCTC
>SNQJ01S0148235.1:15579-33075 GCA_010110895.2 Picea sitchensis | reverse complement strand
AACTCTACCACCAACCCCCTCCACGCGTCCTCCGACCTGCGTCCCCCAATAAATTTTATTGCCTCGGGATTTATGGGCTCCCGCACCCTGCATACGTAACTCTGTTGTTATCTCCATTCTTAATGACTGTCTTTTAAATTGGTTTATCAGATCATTGAATGCAGTCTGCAATCAATGTTATTTTATTAATTGTAATTCTTTCTTAATTAAATCTTGCTTAATAATCTTTAATCATTTATCATTTTAGGGGCGTTACAATGATTAAAAGAGAATAAATCATGAAAATATGAATAAAGAATAAAAAGAAAAATGAAATTAATTAAAGTTTAGATTATCATTTTAAATTAAAAGGTACAATGGTTCAAATAAAGGGACACGTTGTTTTAAATTTCACACCAGTTTGAAGATTATATAAACCAGAAAAAGTGGTGAGAAGAAAGTGCCTCTGTAGTTCAGAACAGAAGATCAAAAGCTGAAGCAGATTCCAAGAAGATATCAGATAAAAGAAAGTGTGAATATATCAGAGGAAATAAAATGTGAATTACAAAAAGAAGATAAAATGCGGTGATGAGTGTCTTATGATATACCTTTGATCATAAGATCGAATTGATTCTATAATGGATCACTACTATTGGATCAGTCTAGTTGGATAGACTAGGTTCTATCAACAAGTTGGGTCTTGCTCCAAGTTGGGTCTTGGCTGAGAGTTGGTGCTCTCTGAGGGGTTGGTGATCCTTACTTTAGTTGGTGATGAAACATTTAGTTGGTGCTAAAAGAAAATCCTCTCTCACAAATATTCATATTACTATTTATTATACAAAATCTTATACAAACATCTGGTGTCTTTGTGTTCATTGTAATTATGATTTAATTGTTCTTAATCTGTTCAAATATGTTTTAAGTGGTAACTTGTGAAAAGAAATAGTTAAAATAGTTCACACACTAATTCACCCCTCCCCCCTCTTAGTGTGGCCTGTGTGTTCTTCATAACATGACCTAAAAATGTACACATCAACATCAACATATAAATTAATTAAGTACATAATCATGATCAACAAGAAAAATGCACATATAATGAACATTGTTATAACATACAAATATATCAAGCACATTTAACAAACATATATAACATGACCTAAAAATATACACATTAAATATATATATATATATATATATATTATGAACAGGTCAAATAACTACTATAACATATCTGGTCCAACCGATGGTGTAATATGCATATCTACAACAATAATGGAGGCATAGTCGGTAGTAGAAGATGATGGATGGTTAGGAGGAAGTGGTTGGTCGAATATCTGGCCAAAAATAAGTGGTGGAGGAATAAGTATTGATGCCTGCTTATCTAGGTGAGGTGAAAGAGGAGGAGGAGGAATATGTGTTGCCTGCTTATGATCTGGTTGAGGTGAAGGAGGAGGAGGAGGATGTGGAGAAGGATCATGACCACCCTCATCAATCGATGGGGTACTGGAAGAATGAGACGTACTAGAAGGGGAGTTGTACCTATCATCGAGAGCCCTCCTCGCTACTAGTATCCTGGTAGCTCTGACGATATGGCGCATAAGAGGCATCATATCACATGACATCTCCCTCCAAATATCCAAGAGCATAGGATCTTCCCTGATGTCTTGCATCAGCACAGGGAAGACTCCCACCTCAATCAAAAATGCACATATTTGGTCGCCCAACTCCAACCTGGATCTAGTATCTGGCCTACGATGCATGTCGCTAGGTATTTGCACATGAGGACCTTGACCCGTTGTGGCCTCAGGCATCATCTCCTCATCGTCATATTTTGGGGGAGGAGGAATTTCCCCAATGAAAGTGCTAATATATGCAAATTATATAGTACACAACAATAATTACACAGTTTCATTAAACAATTTAATAAAACAAGTTAAAGAACATGTTAGAATTATTTGTATTCTAATTAAGTAAGATAATAAAATGAAACTATATTAATTTAAAAAAAACACTAATATTACCTCTATCATATCGTGGCTCATCTATTGTGAAGAGGAAGTTTGGACATCCTCGCCAATCCAAACCCACATAAGGACACAATACCATGACGAACATGTAATCCTCCTCACTAGATAGTAGCCCCGGTGTGTATGGGGAAATCATGGCCGGAAACTCCGGTTGGCCCCTTTTGGCATCATCTCCCCCCACATGTGCATACACACATGAGTCCTCAACCTAGTAGACTGATGGAAAAAAGTAGGCCTTGTCTCCGGAAACCTCTCAAAAAATAAGCAAAACAACTCTAAAGAAAAAGGGAAGTTCGACTGTCGATGTATCATAGCACGACATTTATCTAGAGATATACAAAACTGCCACAAAAAAATGGCAAACCATCTAATACATCATGGCCTCTGTACCAAAGAATCAATATAATACAAAAGAGGGAAACTAATGCATTACCCATCACTGGTAAAGTGTTCTATGGTCGTCACTAACAGTGAGAGGCACCTAACCTCCTCTGCACCAAAAGAAGTGATTTGTAGCTTTCCACCATACACTTGAAAATTAGCTAGGTAAAGTAAATAAACATTAATGTATCATTGAGAGTACATGAGCTCACTATCTATTGAAATACCTACTGGGAAATCTGGGAACTGGGGAAAATCCTCCCCTCTCCCGAATAGCCCAATGATAAAATAAATATCTTCCTTAGTGGGATGGTACCACTGATCAAGACCCACACAAAAAACCAGTCGATGGACATCCCATCGACGGATTAGATACACCAACAACCTGGAGTACCCCTTCAGGTATGTATCCTCCTCATAGTACCTAAAGAGGCCTACATTCCTCAAGAGAACATGAGTCGTTGCAGTAATAGGACGAGGGTACAAATCCCTCTCCCTCTCCATCGCCTCCCATTCCCATAGAACATTGTACAGGTCCACCCTCTACTCCTATTTCTGATGCTTCTCTCTCCACTCACATCTATGAATGATTAACATATGAAATACATCAGCCTCACTCATACACAAAACATAAAAAAAAATCTACTAAATGAGAAATTTATTTATAAATACAAAAAAAATAACTTCCTTCAAAAAATAAGTAAATTTCATAATCGGTTCACTCGAAAAATAGTTAAGCACTGCCCACGGTGCGTAAATAACTTGTGAGCACCGACCACAGTGTGTCAGTGTAAACTAATGCACCATATCAAAAAAATTACATTATGTTATATGGTGTGTTGTATAACCTTACCGCACCAACGTGTTCAGGTAAACCCATGCACCGATGCCTTATGGTTATCCTATGCACCACTTAAAATAAAAACAAATTAAAATCCTAATGCACCGTAAAACAATTTTTTAAACATTAGTCAAGGCGGTGCTTATACATTCCCTATATGCACTAGTGAGTTTAAGTAACGGAGACGCACTGCCCCACCAATTTTTTAAAATTGATGAATACAAAACTTTACAATTTTTATCTAATTATTTTGGGCAGTATGTTCAAGTCATTCGGCTCGCAGCGCTAGCGGTGCACCCCGAGAATTTAGGGCACACCGCGAAAAAATGCCAATTTTTATGTCGTTGCATTTGTAAACATGAATTCTCTAATGTGCACGCTTACTAACACACCGCGTAAAATAATATATATGATTCGCATGATGCATCGTGTACCATAACAGACCGGTGTGTTAGAGGTACTTCGACACACCACTGAATAGTTATATAATTTTACGTAGTACATCGATAAAAGGGCGCGTCGGTGCGTTCATGTTTACCTATGCACCGCCGAGGAATTTAACATTATGTTGTGGTGTGCCCTATAAATTTATAGGGTGCATCGGCCGTGGTGTGAGCCGAACGTTGAACGCACCGTGAAGAAGAAAAACAAATTAGAGTGAAAAATTAACTCAATTTTAAATTTTAATCCGCCGAAGACTTAAGTTATAAAGAAACAATGATATTACTTGGAATTTTTGTCATCGGGGAGGCATGGTTTCCACATAGTAAAAAAACCCAAATTTTCCCACTGTTTGGCAAAATTTGAAAGCCACACAGAGAGAAACAGACAGAAGGAAGGCAAGCAATGAAATCACCGATGGCAGGGCGCTTTATAGAGGAAAAATTTTCACCAGTGCTTTTGAGCTCTACAACATTGAAAATGGTAAAAATAAATTTTATGGTCGGTAATGTTTTTTTATTAAACCATGTTTCGGTGCACTCGATGACTAAACACATCGATGCTAAAATAGTTATGTAGCACACCGGCTAATGTTTTTACAAATAACCCAAACATAGTGTGCCCTTTTACAACACGAGTGCGCATTGGTGCATCAAGTTACTATGGAGCACACTGGCGTATACATTTTTTGAAAAAAAATCCTACAATGGTGCGTAATTTTTTTATTTAACCCTGTCGCAGTGCGGTCAATTATCTGAGGCACCAGTGCATCCAATGTTACATATGGCACCGGTTGTTTTTAAAAAAAATAACCCTAACATGGTTCTCCCTTTGGAGAAATGGTGTGCATTGATGCGTCAATATACTACGGAGTTCACCGACGTATATTTTTTGAAATAATCCTACAATGGTACATAAATGCTTTTATTTAACCATGTCACAGTGCGCTCTATTATTAGAGGCACTAATGCATCTAGTTTTAACAAGCACACCAGATTATATATTTTTTAAATAACCCTATCACAGTGCGTCAGTATACCACAGAGCGCATTGGAGTATATTTTTCAAAATAATTCTACGATGGTGCGTATTTTTTTTATTTAATCGTGTCATGGTTCGGTTATTAAGGCAACGCCCCGGTGTGTTGGAATTTTATAAACGCACTGGTGTGGTTTATTTTGAATATACACAATGTTATGCTTTAAAAGTTATCGAAATTTTTATTTTCCAGTAATATAGATTAGAATTTTTCTAGCTTGGGCATGTTGTAGACTCAAGGATTTGGTGAAATCCCAACTATATTATAAACGAGAAATGATTATAGTTTAGGATTTTGAGAGACAGTTATGATCATTGATGGTGAGATCACGCAAGTTATGATCATTGACGATCATGCAAGATGGTTTTGATCATTGATGGCGAGATCACACGAGGTTATAATCATTGATGATCATGATGGAAATATGGGAAGGGTGATACAGATGATAGTAGGTACCCATGGAGCAAGATTCCCATCGTGGAAATCATGGTCATAATAACTCAAATTGTCATCATAATCACACACAATTGTGAATTAGCCACTAATATAGATTATAATTTTGCTAGAAAACCCGTTAGTTTGGAGTTCACCAAATACTCGAGTCTACAACATGCTTCAGATGATTATAGATCAGAATTTTGAGAGACTACCCATACTTTAGACTCAAGTATTTATAGTTGAAATCCCTATACTTTAGACTCAAGTCTTTACAGTTGAAATGTAGACAGAAAAATTCACAGAAACAACTAGGAAACAAATCCCTCTCCCTCTCCCTCAACTCCCAATCATGTACAACATTGTACAGGTCAACCCTCTACTCCTATTGTTTCTCTCTCGCTTGACATCTATGCATGATTAAGAATATGGTTGGTCATTTTTTTAATTTAACCTTACCACAATCCATCATTGTTTAGGAGAAAACGTCTGCACCTATGCAATTGTTTAAGTAGAAAACTTTTAAAAATAACACTGGCATGGTGCATAATTTTTAAGAGAAACTGTGTGCCCCAGTGCATCATTATTTTTTAAGTGCACTGGAGTGTTTTTTTTGTTTGAAATAACCCTACTACGGTGCGTTAGTTTTGCGGGCATTGATGCGTTAGTTGTATAAAATCCACGGGTCCGTTATATATTTATAAACACACCGTATAAAAACATCCACTAAAACCTCCACCCGCTCGCCTCTACTAGTATCCTCTTCCATAAATGTATTTTTGGGCTATTTTAATAGGGGCGTACAAAAAAACCTCCATTAGAGACTATTTTCCTTGTAATGAAGAGGAGAAGAAAACCCTAGAAAATAAGCTTAAAAAGTGGTATGCAAGAAGCCAGAAAGCAATGATAGAGAACAGACAGTTGAGAGTTAAACTCAAATATATGAAAAGGAAAAAGAAATCAAAGGCACTATTAGTTGGCATTCACATCTAACTCAACACTTGAGAATCAACAACAAATACAGTTTTGACAAATTTTGCTACTAGTTTTTGAAGGAAACGAAATTTTGTTGTAGGAGGACCTGCAACATTTTTCGTGTGGGCTAGATGTTGGGCCTCTGAATTGACACTTCTTAATCACCTTTTGTTATTCCCCCTACCTTTAAAACCATCATTTTGAACCGCATTATAATGTATTTTATCACTTTATGCTCATCACCTACATGACATACATGTCAAAGGGGACTCTAAGGTATATTTGTCAAATATTACATTTGTTTTCCTTTTTGGTAAGACTTAAGTGTGATTTTCATATTACTATTAAAGCATGTAGCAGTCAAAATATTGTAGCAAATATACAAATATTGAAGTGGATTTGAAATATCTAGCAACATATTTGATGATTAATATGATCGCACCAGCCTTAAAGAGAAATTGTCACATGGAACATGATCTAAATGTTATGAGGATAGTTAGGTGTTCATCAAATTGGTTCGAGAGAACACAAGGTGAGCAAGAGATCACGTTCAGCCTTCAAAGTTCACATGGAATCACACCTGAATTTCATGGCACTCCAAGAATCAAATCGGGTAGACATCCCAATCAGGGGTTTCTTGTTGTCTGTCCCGAATCCATAAATTCTTGAAGATGAGATTCAAGGGGTGTAATCCAAGAAAATCATTGTTTGAGTTCCTATGTTTATTTTCTATTGTAAACTAAAATTCGAAGTGCCACCAAATAGAACACACTTTTAATTGTAAACTCCTATATAAACAATGGTTTATGGGATTAAAACGTCATCGAATTATCCTATGGGAATGAGTGAATGTTGTTGTAAAATGTTTTGATAGAGATTTAATAAGAAATTGTGTTCCCTTCCATTCATGTGTCAAAGGTGTTTTGATTTAATGTTGATATTTTAGTCTGGTGAATTCTCAGCAATGTTGCCATATCCAGGAGGGACCCCTATGTGTTGGTAACTCTTGCTTGAATACTTAGATCAATTTTCCATTTGTTAACTAGTGCAAGTTGTGATTTCTTTCATTATCTGTTGTGTGATATTTGAATTTAATAATATGTTTAATGAAATAATTTCTATATGAATTACATGGGTATCTATGTGTGAACTAGTGTTGAACGGATCACTTGGTTAAACAATCACAAAACTATTTGATTTGTTTTTTAATAAATAATTGTGATATGATGGGATAAATTAGTGATCGAGTAGACATTAGTTGCAAGTCATTAAAAATATCCCTATAGTAGTTTTTTAGTCTGTTTTGAGTTGAGTTTTAGATAGTTAGAGGTTCTTCATAAGTAATGTTTGCATTTTGAAAATTGAAGGCACTAAAACCTACACATAAAGTGTAAAAACTTCATCAGTTTATGATCTTGGATTGATAATTTAATTCTTTGAATTTAAGTAATTGAATTTACTAACAACTCCTCCCCATGTATTTCTAGTAATCCCAAGTAAATATGAACTTTTTATCTTTCAACCAATCAAAGTGACTCATGAAGTATTTACTTCCATGCAATATAAATATGCAAACCACAAGGAAATGTCAAAATACTCTCATGCAACATTGATAGTATCAGGACTAAACATTTTTTCATAATAATGGTGATAATTATACACAAAATCAGGCTGGGACTAAACATTTTTCCATAATAATGGCATAACAAGGCACAAAATCAGGCTGGCATTTGAGCCTCGGATAAATCCCCATGGTATGTATAAAACCCATTATTGTGGCCCTCTATTATTGATTATTACATTTAGCGTCGGCTAGAATCCTTCATTGCACCCTTTCATCACAATTGTACCCCTTTGTCTCCTAAGTAATATATATATATATAGATAGATAGATAGATAGATAGAGGGATAGATAGATATATAGGCATATATATAGAGAGAGAGAGTAGAGAGAGAGAGAGAGAGAGAGAGAGAGAGAGAGAGAGGCAGGAAAGAGAGAAGACCCAAAGCATGCGATCATGTAAAATAAAAGAAATTTTCCTCCTTGAAGTGGACATGTTGTAAAAGGAAGTTTCCTCCTCGAAGTGGACCTTTTCATAATTATTTTTTTTTTTTATCATTGTTAAGTCATTGGATCATAAATATTTAGTATCTGAGCTCATTAATCCTAAGGTTTTTCTTCTTCAAGAAAGTCATCTTAGAATTTCTTCTATAACATTTTTTGGGGATGCTTTAGACCCGAAACTTGGATGCTATTTATAGGACATGATCAAGGTATATGTGGTAAACTTTTTATCTTCTGGGTCATCATAATTTCATATATACACCCTAAGATAGGGTATCCCACTAGTCTAACTAACTAGTCTAAAATAGGCCTTCCGAGTAAAATAGTCATATATTTTTCGCAGAGGATTCAAATTGAGTGAGACTAATTTCATTGGAAATAGGAAGTCTTTAGTATTTATGGTACAAGTTTCCAATTTGGATATCAATTTTTTTACGCAGGGAACGCTATAAAAATTTTCTCTCCTAGAAAGGACAAAACTCACAAGGTGGGGGAAGTTACCCTAACTTCCAATTGGCACATCCAATTTGATCGCCCGTGGAATTGAAGAGAAGATATTTAATAGTACTATAGGTCAAAATTTTAGACTCAGAGGGTGATCCGGATTATTTTCGGCACGAAATGAGAGCTAAGATATAATAAAGAAATGCATAGAGATATCGTATATATCCAATAATATAACCGTAAATATATCGATGAAATAAACACACAGATACATTAATACACGATTTTCTATTAATGAAATAAATGTACAGAGACTGTAAAAATACAGAGTGAAAGACTCAAGAATGGTGGCAGCTTCATCTCTCGAGTAGAGATGCGGACGGCAATTCTCGTGATTTGCAAAGAAATACGGTTACAATGGCCTCGAGGCCTTTTACAATAATCAGGAATGCCAAAAGTCCTAGACATCCAAAAACCTTAACCCTAGAGATGAAGCGCCAAAGTCATGTGGGCCCTGTTTGCATAAGTTGGTGCATTAACTTCACGGGGTCGTAACTTTGCATACGATCTCCATTTTAGGCGCAGGATAGCTCATTGGAAAGGTATCGTCAGGAGATTCACTTTGGGGGCTCAATCATGCCTTTATCTATCATCGAGAACCCGATCTCGAAAACTTCATTTAGGCCCCTCAAAATGGCCCCTGAAGTTTAGGAACCGAAAAACCTGCTAAATATAGTAAATTGCCAAATGGCCAGAAAACTATTTTGCCGCACGGAAAAGGTGTGGGTGGCCCCGATATCCACCTAGATCAATCCCTCCTCCTTAGAAGCAATGGTTCCATTGTGTTGAGTTCCCGAGAGGGAAAAAGCATTTGTTGAATCTGCATCTTGGTGAGCCGCTTGTCTTTGCTGAGAAGTCACGCTGCTTAGTTTGTGGAAATCTGTCACGAACCTATTGTGTTTGAGGTTGTTCAACAAGTCAAACTACATGAGTGGACGGTGTGTAGAAGGAATCTCTTCGCTTTGTTGCAACCTTGTCAACCCGCTTCGCTGGATAGAAGGTGTTTCTATCGAAGCCGGTGGTTGCAGTATCCTTCTTCTGTTCACCCTTGAAACAGATTGCGAGAAGATGAATTTTCTAAAGCGAGATAATTACCTTGCGCGATCATGGGTGGGGCGAGGTTGAACTACCTCCGGTATCCGTAGAGATGACCCCCGTAGTAATAATGACACTCACGTAGTCGAGACCTACAGATAGCATGGTGTTTCCACATGCTGGCCCAAGAACATCACCGCATATCAAAGTGGGGAAACATCACATAATACCTCATCCTGAAGGGTTGGATGTCGTATGACACCGACACCGCTATTGACACGAAGCATCCGTCCCTGGCGAAGCACCTTAATGTTGTATGGTTATGGTGGTGTTGTCGACAATCCTAACCGTTTGACGACCATGAGATGAGGTTCCTTTGGCTTCCGCTATCAACAATAAAATGCAGCGCAACCCTTCACCCACATATCTGTGGAATGAAAAAGGCCCCTCCGGATCTACTGGTTATTCTCATTGAATTGTTGTGGTCGTGACAATAGCAGTGGGGTCTCCATCGATTATCTGTTTTCTACTAGTTTTTTCTTAATCAGATTCTGAATCAGGGGTTTGCTCCTTGTCTTTGATCTCAGCCACCAATGACCGCTTTGAGCTTATTATCTACCTGTTGTGCCAAAGGCTTGTGGAAATCGCACCATTTTCCGGTGTCCTCTTTGTCTCTCCCGTGACCCTTCTTTTCCGTGGTCTTGACCGGTTGGAGACCTGCTTGTTTGGGATGTCTTCGTCATACTCTTGGTTGGTTAAGGGATTTGCGTTAACCGATTCCGCTTGTTCCTAAGTTTACCGTTCGATTTTAACAGCATAATGATAGTGGGCACCGAGTGATGATGTCCAGAAATCCATTTCAGTTTGTATGTATCCGTTTAGAGCCCCACGGTATTTCGCCAGGAACCAAATGTCGTCAGAGTCTTTGATACCCAAATTTGGTGCGCAGGGTATGGAAGGTATTGGTGAACTTGGAACTGCTTTGGCCTCTCTCTTGCCGCAGTGTGGTCCCTTTCATCTCATGTATTGTTCCTCATAGTTACCAATAGGGTAGTAATCGCTCCTTTACTGCATCCACAAAATCCCAAGTGGGCTCGGCCCCATATATCTCCCGTAGACTTCTCCGTGGAATCAAGCCCTAGTAGTTTCCCACCAATGTTTGACATGGGGAGTATCTCAAGGAGTGCGAAGCTGATCTTTCTGTGTCTGAAAAATTATGAACAGTAGGAAATAACCTTCAGCAGCATTTAATCCATTTATCTAGTGTGGCATCTCAGATTCATTCGACCTTTCAACACGGGAACACAAAATTAACTCACTCGAAAGGCTTAGGTACCCAAAGTGGTCGCTGATGTAGCATGCTTCGATGCTATCGGTAGGCGCTTGAAGGATGTGGGAAAATTCTCCATCATTTCGTCCTCCTGTCGTGAGAGCTTGCTCAAGCAACAGACTAATAGGGACGCTCTACCTGTCAAGTTTTTCTTCCATTGAGGGTTTCTTATGCGAGAGAGATTGTCCCTCGGAGAGAGACAGCCTGAGACCCAACTTGGTTATAATTTCTAATTCCTCGGCCGGGACATGTAATCAGTAAACGATCACATACCGCCTCGATACCACTAATCTCGATTACTTTCGGCACGTAAAATGAGAGCGGAGATATAACAAAGAAATGCACAGATATCGTGATATATCCAAGTAATATAAGTAACATAAATATAATGAGATGCAACCATAAAACACAGTAGGATACAAGAATACACGATTTCACACGAAAGAAATGCACAGACTATAAAAATACAGAGGGACCTGCTAGAATTGCGGCAGCTTATCTCTAAGAAGAGATGTGATCGCTACCGTGATTCGCAAGAAGATGGTTACAATGAGGCCTGAGGCATTTTACAATAATCGGGAATGCCAAAATTCTAGACATCCAAAAACCCAACCCTAGGAGATGAAGCACCAAGTCATGTGGGCCCCTGTTTTGGGTAAGTTGGCATCAACTTCCCGGGCCCCACCACACCGGGCTTAGGCGCAGGATAGCTCGCTGGAAAGGTGGTATCACCATTGATTCATTTTGGGGCTCAATAATGCCTCCAAATATCATTAAGAACCCATATCTTGAAAAACCTTCGTTTAGGCCCCCAAATGGCCCCGGAAGTGAAAACCTGCTAAAAATAGTGGAATCTCACAAAATGGTCAAAAAATGAGTTTTGAGCCATTTGAAAGTTGGGTGGCCCCCTAACATCCACCTGGACTGTAGGGGTCGAAAAATTCAGAAATACACGGTTGAAGGTCAGTCAAGAGGACATACTCCAAATTAAGGGCTAAAAAAGGTACATAACTTTACAATTGGCATAAATTTTATTGGAAGATCTGTTTTTTGTGATTCAAAATTTGTAATAAAGAGGGGAAATATGAGAATTATTATTTATTACATGGATCCAAAGGCTCCTCCAAAATTTACTTCACCAGCTAAACCTCCATAAATCTCAACCATGACTCAAGATGAAATTGACGAGATTTATCGTGAGATGGAAAAGAGGATCACTAAAATGGGAAAAAAAGATGGATAAAGAGATGAATGAGAATAATAATGAGATGAAAAGAAATATGGAATAAATAGAAAATAATATGGAAGAAAATAAGAATGACATGAAAAATAATATGGATGAAAATAAGGAAGAAATACAAAGATCTATGAAGGAATTGAAAAATTCCATGTCTTCTTTGGTCATTCAAACTCTAGATTAAAAAATCACTAAAGAAGATATCAAAATTTCAAGAACCTATGAAAACAAAGGTAGTAGCCATATTAAACAACCTGTCAATAATAAGAAATTCTCAAGTGGATTTAACTCTAATAGTGGAGTTAATTATGGTGGGGTCCTAAATTCAACCTTCCCAAGATTGAATTAAAGAAGTTTGATGGAACATAGGTCTTTACCTGGGTAAACCAAATAGAGCAATATGTTGAACTACATAATATTATGGATGATAAGAAAAGGATTCACATCGAAAATTTGAACTTTGAGATAAAACCCATATCAATGGTACCAATGGATAGTAAGAAGGAAATCCCATTTTTATCATTATACTTGGGGTTTATTTACAAGGGAATTAGAAGCAAAATGTGGGAAAGTTTGGGAACATGATTGTTTCATTCAATTGACAAGAATCAAGCACTTAGGGGATATTGAAGATTATAATTTAGAATTTCAGGTATTGGCCACAAGGTTGGATGACATAAGTGATGAACAATTGTTGCAATATTACATGGGTGTATTAAAAGAGGACATTAAACATGAGATTTTCTTCAGACACCCTAAACTTTTTATAGAATCTATGCAATCTTCTCATCATATTCAAGCCAAGAATAAGGATACACACAAGTCTACCATTGTTGCACACACATGGAACATAGATAGTTTTGGGGTTCATAAGACAAGTGTACCTCAACCGACAAGGTTAACATCTCAAAAAATGAAAGAAAGAAGAGCAAAAGGACTATGTTTTTATTGTGACAACAAGTACAGTAAGGGGCATAAATGCAGTGAGAAAAAATTATTCTACATAGACTTTGAAGAGGAAGAAGATTAGGAATTGGAACTGCCACAAGATATAGATATATAGGATACCAATCCCACAATATATTATCATGCATTGGTTGGCATCAATACTCCACAAACCCTCAATATACAAGGATACATAAAAAGGAAAAAGGTAATCGTATTGATTGATTCTGGTAGTACCCATAATTTCATCAATTGTAAGGTAGAAAAAGATCTCAATTGCTTTGTATATCTCGCACCAAAGTTTCAAGTAATGATTACAGAAGGAGGTACCATAAATTGTTCAGGGAAATGTCATAGTATTAAGCTCAACATAGCATGGTCTCGATCAAATTTTCCATTGATATTAGAAGATTATTTTGATTCATTGTATTCTATATTTATAGAAAAATATAGGGATTGGAAAACAATTAATTAAAAAAGAAAATAAATAAAAAGAAATTCTTAACCAAAATAAGAAATTATTGTTTAAAAACAATATTGTATAATTTTTATCTAGAATATTAAAAAATTTAAAATAACATACCATTTTGTTGATCAAGTAATAATTTTTTATATAACTTGTCATCTATGGTTCCTAATAAAGTGTCTCCATGATTGAAATTAGTCATTTGCTTCCAATTGTTTTTATACATATATACATCTGACATATAATGAAAGAATCATACCTTCATATGAGATATGTGTGTCAACTTTGTGATCTCGGAAGTGTCAGCTCCTTTCTTTTGCAAACAAATGTTCTCTCAAAGGAAAACTAAAATATTTGTGAGTCAATATAACAGAAAGTGGTAGATTTGGATCATCCCAATCCATTTGCATATGAAAAGTAGGGGAAACCTCCCATTTCAATGGAATTCTCTAACACTGTATAACAAATAACCCCATGTAAAAATCATTTGAATAATATATATAAATGTTGATTGATGGGTACTATGTTACATTTCTCTTAGTATTTATGCAGTATTGAGAGAATGATTTCTTAAACATATGTGTTATATAGATATCAACTAAAAAAATGCAAGTGCAAGTTTATGCATTTGAATTGATAAAAATGAGCATTTAACGACATCAATGTCCTTCCACTTATAAGCATAGTTTGTCATATTAATAGTAAGAATCTCGCATAAGAGAGGCTAAAGAAAAATAAAGTCAATTAGTGTGGCTTGAAATGAAGAGGGATAACTACAATGACAACCAAAATGTGATCCATTTTCCTTAGTTTCCATTACATCACTAGTTTCCTTTGCCTTGATAAATATATCTAATATATTTATGGTAGCCTTAGGAAATTTAGGCTCCTCTTCCTCTTCCTTTCTCTTTTTCTTCTTTCCAAGAGATTTTGTTTTATTTTCCTCACATTGTTAGGGTAATAACCTCCATAACCCCTTAAGTAGATATATTATCACATATTTCTATGTATGGAGGCCTTCATTAGTAAATAAGGCATATGTATTAGTGTGAACACAATTATTGTAAAACTACTTACTAGGTCCACCTACTAGAAAGTGTTTTTCTATATAATGTTCTTAGGGGATAGAAAGTACTATATAAAGATGTAGAAGAATTGTAAAATATGTCTTGGAAATCATTTTTAATATAATATTTTCTCTATCATAGGTTTCCCCCTCGAAGAAGCATATGAACATCGCTTCCATATCAATAAAGGTATAATATTTTGGTTCATAATGTCCATTGTGTTTTAATTTATATTTCTTTCTTCAATATATTTGAGTAATATCTGTAATTTTTGCTCTGAATATTTTTAGTAGCACATCACAAGTGGTATCAAAGCACTTTCCTAGCACATCTTTTAGAGCGTTTTTTTTCCAATCTAGAGACATGTTCCAATGTTTATAAATAGCACAGAGATATGTCATTAAGTAGGTAAAATTGCATTCAGGGAAGCATACATGTAGGAAATATAAGAGGTTTCAATTGTTTGGAAACCCTTGTAACCCTTGTTAGTACCCCTTCAAGAAATATCGCATCAGAAAACACTTGTATACAAAATTCAATTCCTTGTACCCTTTGTGATGCAGCACCCCTACCTCAGTAGGTTTTGCTTGACCTCTCGGTCTAAGGATCATTCTTAATCTCCCTTTGAGTCGAAATAACTCTTTGATTCCTAGTTGGAATATTCACACTTGTAATCATAGGTCCTTCTTAGGAGCTACACCTGCATGAACAAGCACTAGGCATGAACTCTTACCCATGTGACCAACCGATGTGACCACAACCTTTTCCCGAAAAGGGCACATCGGGTTTTGTGACTTTGTGATTCCTATTGTTGAGTCCCCAAACTCCTTTAGATCCAAAAACCCTAAAATGGACTAACGAACTTCTATCTCCTTCATTAATTCCTTCTGATGTGACTCTCTGCCACAACCTGGGGCCCAACCTTCGATTGCGTCGGAGATTCGCAACTCGAGAGTTCACGATACAAGGATCCTCCTTTTCCCGAAAGTTTTAACTCATGACTTCTTTGTTGTAGATCAAAGGTCCAGATCCTTGCACGATCTTACGGTCCAGATCCTATCGGGATTTCATGAATCAGGATTTTGTGATTCTTTCCATCTCGTCACAGCCTTCTCCAAACCCCTGAATTCCAAAATGGCGAAATTCAAGCATGAGATCAATGACTCTTGTTGATCCAAATCTCACGGTTATTCTCCCTCCTGATATTTTGAATGCTTAAGGACTCTCTCCTTAACTCTTTTGCTGATCTATGAGATCCAACGGTCCACGAGAAATCAATAGTTCTCCCTCCGGGAAACTTCAACCGTCCATTCAAGTTCTTGATGCTCCTAGCTATATAACTCGGTGCCTCCTTCTGAACTTGAATTTTGTGAGGTGAATTCAACCCTCATCTTCCTTCGAACTCTTTGAAGCCTCTATCCCTCCTGAGCTTGGTTTTGGCTGCAAACTCAATTATTCCAAGGGATTTGTGCGTGCACTCCCTACGGCTTTCACGATAATCATGGATTATCTGATATCTTCCTCTTCTGTGCACTCCTTGCAACATAATCCTTCCACCACTCGCTTGGGTCAGAAAATTCTAAGACTTCAATCAGCCTACGCACACCTTGCACGGTTTTGTGCTATACCTACACTTCTGCTGATATGGGAACGATGGTATCCCTCCTGATCTTATCTGAGGTAAAACCCAGAACTTGTCAATGCACACTTTGCGGATTTTCACTGCACTCCTTGCAGGAAATTCTCAGGACGAGAAACAATTGAAACTCATATCCTCCCTCTCACTGACTTCATACATTCAACATGAAATCATACATACACATAGCATTGAAACAAATGCATAACAAAACATATAAGCAAACTGTAAACATACCATTAAGAGATGCAAACAGTAATCACCACAACACCATGAAACTGAATTAAAGATTTTTCATATTAATTCCAGTACATCTGTACATGGGTTCAATAGAAATAGTTATCTACTTATACAACTTTTTGTTTTTTTCTCATGTTCTCTTGCTCTCGAGCTCTCTAACTCTTACAATGAGAATAATCTTTCAATACAATACATTCAAGGGAGCTTTCTAGAGTTTTCCATCCTACACTCTAAGCTATATAATCGAAAATAAAGCCTACATTTAATACAATAAATGCCTCCAACCGACCGATGAGAGCTACGCTCAAGATCTGTGTTACAACCCCAAAACCATTTAAGGGCAATTACATCCCTCAGATATTACATTAATGTTTCATCTTTTCAAATTCAAAATTCCTTCAAAATATGCGTTGGTGTGTTTCCAGTTATCCTCAAATTGCATGTGCTTGCTTTGTCGACGATGCTCCTGCATCATATTCCTCTAGATGAGAAATTTATGAACTCATGTTCATAAGCTCCTGCACTGTCTGTCCATGTTTCTAGATATTCGCTTCACTTTCCCAACTGGCATCCTCAATCGGGTGTCCTTTCCATTTGATCAAACACTCAAAATATGTCTTTCTCTGAGTCTTTTTGCTAACTCTGAATCAACGACCTTTTCCATCTACGGTTTTTCATCTACATGCATCTGTCTGGCCCATTGAACTTATTTATGATCCTTTAATCCCTCTATTTCATCTATTCTGTAAGGATACATATCGGCTACATTTAATATGGTTGATATTCCTACCCCATCTGGCAATTATATCTCATAATCATTTTCCTCAAATTTCCTCAAAATATTACACAGCCC
>SNQJ01S0148234.1:0-14024 GCA_010110895.2 Picea sitchensis | reverse complement strand
TTGAGGTATAGGTTGGTGCATGGTTGATGCACTTGTTTATGGTACAGGTTGATTACAGGTTGTTTGGTACAGGTTGGTGCATGACTGATGCAATTTTTTATGGTACATGTTGATTACAGTTTGAGGTACAGGTTGATGCATGGTTCAGGCTATTGGTATAGGTTATTTGGTGCAGGTTGATTGGTACAGGTTTACAACAATATATATCATAGTGATAGTGTGACAGTGGTTCCATCATTCTACTTATACTCTAGGGAGGTTGGACGGGGCAAGGATAGGTGGTTGTAGCCACCTTTCGGTTGTAGCCAGAGAACATAGGGGGTTGTATCCTGCTTCTGGTTGTAGCCAGAGAATTGAGGAGTTGGAGCTTCCTTTAGGTTGTAGCCTGAGAAAATAGGGGGTTGGAGCCTCCTTCCAGTTGCAGCTGGAAAACAAACGAAGTTGGTGCTTCCAATGAATGTAATTCTTCAAGACATATAAGATAAAGCATTCCATGGTTTTCTCCCACTTTGGATTTACACGTAAAACACTGGTGTACTGTGTATGTGTATGATTGTTCATTTACTCGACAATTATTGGATGATAATGATACATTGATATAACACTTGGATTATATGGTTAAAAAGGATTAAATTTCTCTATTACTGATTCACCCCCCCTCTCATTAATCCAACAAGAGTCCTCCTTATGCAATCATGTATTAGAATATTATTTTACTGGAGCCTAACTACTTTGAATCTTTCCCCTCGAAGAGGCAAGTGAACATGAGTTGATCCTTCTATAAAAGGATCATTGTAAGATGTTTCCCTACATTAAGGTTTTTTATTTATTAATGAAGTATAATATTTTTCTTGAATACCTGCTTCATGAACATTTTATTTGCTAAGGATCATTACAAGTTGTATCAATTCACTTTCCAAGGAAGGACCAAACTTTCTCTTTTACTTTTTTTTTTTTGTAGATTTGGAGCCGAAAGAATCATGCCAATTATTAAAGATTCATAAGTAAAAACTCCAAAAACCAATTTTTGATCTAGACTCTTTGGATAAAAATAAGTGATTAAAAAAATGAAAAGATTGCTCAAATTGGAGGTTGCCAAAGAACATATATCACTTTGAAAATTTGTTGTTTTCTGACTTCTTGTTATAGTCTCAGTTATGTCTCTAAGTGTTTTCCTACATAATTTTCAGAAACCAACTATAGATTTTTCTTCTTCTCACAAAAATACACAATCACAATAAAATAATCGCTTGATTCAAAGGTTAGATCAAGGAGATGTTGTAATTTAAAAATTGACTATGTTTTAGGGATATTTGGTGATGGTTGCAAGTATTGCATAACATATATCCTTTGATAGAGAACCTAGATTGTGTCTAGATCAATGCCATTTAACAAAGGAATTTCAAAGCTTCGTTTTGGTATATCATATGATATACTTGCAAGAAAAATTCAAAGTGCTACAACCCTTGCAAATGTATGCCCCTAAACCCTAGTTGTCAAAGGAGCTCTATTGAATGTAATCTACTTCTACAAAACCCTAGATCTCACACTTATAGTGGAATATTGCATTTAACATGGATATATTAGTCCCCATCATTAAGGGACATCCATGTTATATGAAAATTATGTGGAACTAGCCTTTCCTGGAAGTTTTATTGAATTTTATATGGAGTGTGGAGAACATAACAAGAAGTAGTTACCTAAAGTTGAAGAAATTTCTAAGGCACATCAAGATTATTCATATCTTGAAGTAGTTGATACACAACTACTACTTCTAGATAATCAAGTACAAAAACTACATGATCCATGTGAAGCAATATGAAGGTTGAAACTTTGGAGACATATTTGGCTAGTGTAAGTTAGGGGAGGCTTGCGAGGAATGATATATGGACAATTCACATTTATGGGAAGATAACTACTTCTTGCTTATATTTGATGCACATACCTCTTTATATGAAGATTACATATTTTAGGCATAGATTTCTTTGGGAAGAAGGAGAAAGCATAACTAGAAATATTCAAGGGGATAAAACAATGGTAGCAAAAATAGATATATGAACTATACAAGGAAAGCATAGTATGTGTTATTGTTGTAAATGTTATCTTCTTCACATTAATGAATTGACAGGTGAATTGAGCATTTGAGGTAGATCAATTACATATGGTAAAAATGTTTATGAATATTAATTGGAAGAATTACCTAGTTTTTTGCATATGAGAGAAGAAAATTATAAAATTTATCTTATGCTTGGAGCAACCCCAATATCTAAGGCATTGTACCAATTGGGAACTAATGATATTTGTGAGCTCAATATGAAATTGTAGGAATTATTGGATAAATGTATCATGCAACCAATTGTATCCCCTTGGGGTGCACTAGTGTTGTTTGTTAAAAAGAAGGGTGTTGTTGACCACCATTTTGGTCAATTGATATGGCTTGACAAAGCATTTCCAAGCTACCTTACTATTTCAAAAATTTTCCTAGGAAATGGGAAGAGCTAATTGAAAATGTTGTTCTAAGAACTTGAGTTCACCACCCTAAACTAAAGCCTTTTGCTATATTTACGTCTGTAGAACTCCCTAGTGTAGTAATTGTTCTCCTGATCTTAACTGTTTATTTGTTACTTATTATGCATCTTATGAGTATTGTTAGGAGATGATGTTTTGGACTCATCATCCCCTTGTTGATTACTTTGGTTGATGACTAGATGTGTTGGACATATAAACTTATGTGGTTGCTTAGTAATTATTAATCCATAATCATTTTTTCCTTAATGAGAATTATTAAGTATTAATATTACTTGATGATGACACATGGTGAACCCTTTCCTAATAATATGGTTAAGTACTTATGTTACTTGTTGAGTGTTTACATTATTGGTGAATGGCACTATACATGCATTATAGTTGATGTACTTTCTCTTATGATGAATTTCCATCCATGATGCTTACGATGATGTTGGATTTATTGGAAAAAGGATAACCTCCTACATGATTGAAGAATTGATGAAGAAGCGAGAATTGTAGCCAAGGGAAAGGGGGATCATGACCAATGACGGTGACCAACCTAATTCTTGCAGCTATCAAGTTGAGAAGGGGATAAATGAATTGAAAATGCTTCCTAAAGTAAACTAGGGTAAAAATCCTAAAGGGAATGAACCATAAATCACCTTTTACTCTCTTTCTGACACTTTTAATTGTGCCCTTAAGCCTAATTTTACCCACGGTATGATTTAGTAGGGGGAAATGGGAAGACTAAGAGACATTCTTGGGAGGGAGTTGTTAATTTGGAGAGATTATGAAAAAAATTTGTTGCCTTGTGTGAGATGGTTGGTTGTTGTTGGATCATTTGGAATCGATGACTTGAGCAAGACATATGTATCGATTATGCATTTGTGGGAGTAGCTTGATAGCTACTCTAATCTATTTTGGGTAGGTAAATGGGGCTCAGAAGGTGCCTAACCAACTAGGGGTACTAATTCTCATTTGTGCCTAACCATTTTTTTTGTATTTGGTCCCTTGGGATGCCACTAGAAGTATGATTCTTGACTAATTGGGCCATTGATCGAGGGCCGAAGCGGTGGTAAGATTCTTGTAGAGAGGTACCATTAGTGAGTATGTTTCCTAACCAATAGGAGGTATGCATTAGGGGCTTGAGTGGTATTAATATCCTTGCACACCATAATCTCGTAGGTTATGGGAGTGTTGTAAGTTGAGGAGCCTCTTCACCATGCTAAGGTTTATTAGTTGGAGCTGTCTAATCCTTGATTTTGGGTTTGTTGGACAAAATAATTGTCCAACCTTGGATTCATTTTGTGAGACTAAGTGGGTTAACTTGTTGAGTACTCAATGTTCCTATCCTACACCTCATTGAGCTTGAGCCCTTCTTGGGAGGCAATACCTTGGTTCAAGTGGCTATGTTGGTTGGGTAGAAATATGCCCCTTGGATGTGATTTCCCCCTTTGATTGACAAGTCTTATTGTGGATAACTTGTTTGGACCACTAGTTTGTCTTGGACAACGTGAAGGACTAAATGTACTTTATGAGTATTCCACTATATGGTTTCAGTTGATGAATTATTTTAAATATAATTATGTTTATTTTCTCTTTATTAGTAGGTTAGTATTGCCAGTTAGACTGTTATTCTTGTTGATTCTAGAATGACTTAGATTCTTAGAGAAAAAAAATATTATGTTAAGGTGGGTTGCACCCTCCTAGGAGGGATGGCTATTACATAATGGTATATTATCCCTACGTTGACACAACTGGGAGCCTCCAAAATAATGATGGTAACATGCGTGGAACAATTCCTTGAACCTAAGTCAATTACAATCAAGGAAAGGATTCTTGATCAAAACAAAACCTTTTTTTTGTTATATTAATTTATTTGTTAGTCATTAGTTAGTAGTTAAATTCTTTTTTTTTGGTTATATTAATTTATTTGTTAGTCATTAGTTAGTATTTAAATTCTTTTTCTTTGTTTTTGTTTCTTGTTATTTCTAGATTTGTCTTTTTTTTTTTCCTTTCCTCGTTCTTTCCCTAGCATGTTATTTTCTACTGCATAGAAAATCAAACTTTCCTAGATTTGAAAGTGATTATGATTATGAACTATTTGATCCCATGTGAATGTAGTTTCATTATTAATTACAATTGAAAAAGAGAGGGATTAAATACCGTAATCTATTCATGAACTTGCCTCTCTGTTTAATCTATGGAATTCTTTGATTGTATAATGAGAATAAGAGAATATTATTTTGAAAGCATAAGCAATCAATTAAATTTGAAATAATAAATCATTTTGTTATTTCATTTTAACCAATACATCTAGTTAATCAACCTATGTTAGGAATCCTTTGCTAGAAACCATCGTTTTGATGAAAAGAGTTTTTGGTTTGCAAGAAGAAAACATCAAGGAATTATTACTTCTTGAGCTATTATTTTTGTTTTAAAATTCAATTTATTCTATTGGCTTGTTATTTGAATATTTATTATATCCATGGAATTGCATGTGCATAGTATTCCTACATCTTTGTTGTATTTTTGCATGTAGTGAATAACACCCTAGAGGAAAATTTTAAATACCCACGAGCCATGGAAGCAAGCAATCATCATTCAAGTTGTTATAATTTAAAATACATTTTTTAACCCTAGTCCTTAACAAGAATATATTTAACCCTTGTTTATCATTGAAAAGAAAAATTAGACATTATGGACCAAGTGTTTTATCCTGCATTGGAATTTAAAACTCATGCCATTGACAAAAGAGGAAATCCATAATTCAAGATAATCCATAGTTTAATAGAATCATGGGTTGAGCCCATTTATTAATAAGCAATGGAAATCCTATAAACCCTTTAGAAGAATGGAAATCCTATAAACCCTTTAGAAGATCAGGCTAGGCACCCTAGGCATAATAGTGGAAACCTTAAGCCCCAAGTGCATAAATACTTTATAATAAATACATTTTATAATAATAATTTGTAGTAGTTGTGTCTTTTTAGCATTTTATATTATATTATATTGTTATAATAATAATAGCACTATAACAATTACATATTAAAGCACTGCATTCACAATTATAGAATTTTTACATACAATCACATTTGCAATTGTGGCATTTTTATATGCATTGGCAATTGCAAAACATCTATATTTGTAGCAATTTGCACATAGCATTGCATCATGACATTTATAGACAACATATATATAGCTTCATATTGTAACATTTATATGTGGCATCATATAAATGTTTTGGTATTGATGACATATGACAAAAACTATAACCTTGTGAAGGACCCTAATTGTGGTATCCATACAAGGTATCGAGTCTAAACCATATTAAAAAATAATTAATTGCATCAAACTTGTTTCCATTTATGCAGGGTGTAAATTTGAGACTTAGATTGTCGATTTTGATAAATGACAAGTTAAAAGCGTAGTTTATTTCTTACCTTGAAAGCGTAGTTTATTTCATATCATTGCTATTTTTTTCTTTAACATATAGTTTCATCGTTATCAATAACTAACAATAATAGGATGGGTATTGGAAGATAGTGTTATTCATTGATTTATTGTTATATTATGGACTCATAGTTGTATGGTTAACAATAATAGGATGGGTATTGGAGGATAGTGTTATTCACTGATTTATTGTTATATTATGGACTCACATTTGTATGTTTAACAATAATAGGATGGGTATTGGAGGATAGTGTTATTCATTGATTTATTGTTATATTCTGGATTCACATTTCACATTTGTATGGTTCATTATATGGAGAGGTACATTTGTATGGTTCATTACATGGAGAGGTAGATTGTAGTGATTCGCCTTTGTTGTTTGGTGTATTAATACATATACAATGTATAAGTTATTATTTGTTAGATTATTTATCATGTGTATGGAATAGGAACATAGTACTCATATACAATAGATGCATATTATGCATAGGCATGAGTTCCATATGCCATATATATATATAGTTATGAAAACCTCCTTAAAAAATTGTTATATAACTCAAATCACCGGTGACTCTACATTGTAGGGTACATTGTAAATGTGTTATAATGTCATTGTGATGCTATATTACAATATACACTTACTCTACTATAATGTGATTTATAATGTGATTTACCATGTATTACACGACGAGTGTTGTGTGACATATATATAGGTGTGTGTTAATGAAAGATTGTAGATGTGAATTCCCACATGTGAACAAATGGAAATACATGTCAGTACCCACCTACACTTAAGTCCACATACACACCCACAAATGTATGCATGGATAGGATGATAGATCTAAGACAATATAACAACATATAAATACCCGATCTAAGACAATATAACAACATATAAATACCTTTACCTTTTAAGAAGGAATGATTATGTAACCTTATGCATAGTGTGTTTACAAGGATAGAATTGTCAATATATGGTACATACATTTTCTCTATGTTATTTGAAAGTAACTTTTTATGGCAAGCAATTCATTACCTTTTGAGATTGATTATATGGTTTGGTATCAACTTTGCTTCAACTATACATAACATTAAGGATAAATCTAATGATTCTAAAGTGTAATGCACAATTTATCCCTCCCCTTAATTTTTTTTTGATGAAGGTAATATTATTTTTAATGTTAACCATTATTATCTATTTTTAATGTCAACCATTATTATTTCACCTAGTTGCCTATAACAATTGTTTTCAAATTTCCATTACATATGTCATACTTGTAGTGATGTTTGCATGTTTTGATTTATAGAAAAGTTTGTAACTAGAGTTATATATACATATATTTGTTATGATAATGTATGTGTATTTGTTAGTAGGATGTTGTTGGTTGTGATATAGATGAATGTGTGTAATTTTGTATGTGCTCACATACACACGCTTACACACATATATGAGTAGAAATGCATATTTACATGAGTGTATGTGTCTAGAGATATGTGTATAGATGCATGCAACCTATGGACACATATATGTATACACATGTGTATAAATGGATGCATTTGCATCGCATCTATAATCTTGCATTGTTGTGAATAATATAACATGTAAATGACATAACAATATGTGGATGTAAGCCACACGTGTCGTGATTTTTGGGTATTTGTTATATTCTTTGCATGTGTGTGGGGGGTGCGTCATATTTGATGACAATGTCTGATCATCCCATCACCTATTGGTGTCCGTGTGTGACAAGCGTTGTTCAAGGGGGGATATGATTTCCCCCCCTAGTTAGGCGAAGTGCCCGAAGCTAACGAGGTTTGGGGTAACGCCCCAAAATGTTTTTTTGGGTGTTTTTTTCTATTTTAGCATTTTTCTAAATTAATCTCGGATTAAAGGATTGGGATTTTGGTAGCTGCAGAATACCTAAAATATTGTATATATTGTATTGTGAATGGTGAAATTAATACAATGAATATTTGAGAGGGGCAGAACCAAGGACGATTGGTTTTCTCCCAATTAAGGGTTTCCAACGTAAATCTCTATGTACTATGTGTATGAGACATTGATTAATTTATGTTTTGATTAAGACTCTGTATGAATTTATTTACTTCATAGGTTTAAAACTTACATGTAGTATCAAAGCACATTTTTGGCTTTAGGGGGATGCCTTTGTTGCTGAGGGTTTGGCTCGGTCTTGATAGATCAAGTTTATTTTGGATCTGTGATAAATATGGGTTAAGTGGGAGCTTTGCAGTGGTGATTCGTGTTTGAAAGAGAATGGTGAGCAGTTCTAGAATGGAGATTGAGAAGTTCAACGGTCAAAACTTTGAGCTATGGAAGCTCAAGATGGAGGACCTTCTTGTATACAAAGAAAAATGTATCACTGTGGATCCTAGTACACAACCTACTGGTACACATACACAAACTACTGGTACACAATCTAATGGTACACAAACTACCGATACTTAATCTATTGGTATGTCGAAAGAAGATTAGGAGAAGCTAGATAGAAGAGAAAGGAGTAAGATTCAACTCTATCTGGCAGATTCGGTGTTGTCGAATGTGTCAGGAGAATCTATAGCCAAGGAACTATGGGAAACATTAGGGAATTTGTATCATTCCAAGTCCCTGGTAAACAAGTTGTTTCTTTGAAAGAAGTTGTTGGTTGTGGAGCCTGATTATCTTCCTGATTCATAGGTCTTTGTTTTCAGCCATGTTTATACCCCATGAAGACTTTACACCCCAGAATAATGTAAACTCCTCCATGCAGGGGGAGTGTAGAGGGGGGTTACCCCCTCTCTGGGGGTTCGGGGGTGAATCCCCCGAAGGAAAAATTTCCTTGTAAATGTATATTGTAATTTCATTGTAAATCTGGATCGTCCATTATAAGGTCGCAGATCTGACGGTAGAAGTTATGTTAGTTTTTTTATCCCTAGAAGGCAACCCTCTTTTATGAGGGAAATGTATTGCAACTATGGATCATTGCGAATATTGTATTTTAAGATATGATACTATGAGAGAAAGAAGAGGAAGTTACAACGAGTTTTCTGTAGGTTGTATCCCTTCATTTGCTGAATAATAATAAAGGAAGGACTTGTAAATTTCTCTAGTGGACGTAGCCCACACTGGGTGAACCACGTATATCTGTGTCTCTATTGTATTGTGTATCTTCTGTGTTTTATTTTTGCTTTTGTTTTATTTTATTACTCCGTGATCCTATTTTTCTAACAGAAGTTGTATCATCTTAGGATGGAAGACAGATATTATGTGACAGAGCATCTAAAAGCCTTCAATACTTTGGTAAGTCAACTTGTCTCTGTTAATATTATGATTGTAGAAGAAGATAAGTGTATTACTTTGTTATGTTCTTTTCCAGACTCCTTGGATAATCCATTTGTAGCAATTGGTAGTACCACTCAATCTACATTGAAGTACGAGGGAATAGTTTCATCCTTGTTATAGGAAGAGATGAAGCGAAAAAACATGGATAGTCATAGCACAAATGCTTTATCTAAGAGGTCATCCCCAAGATAGGAATACACATAAGTCTTTGGGGGGGAGATATAAATCTAAAGGTAGATCTAAATACCCAGGAAAATATTTGAGGAAATGCTAGAAATGTGGTAAATATGGGCATTATAAGAAAGATTGCAAGTCTAAGAATGTTGATAAAGCAAAGGGATCTGATGATTCTTTTTCCACATAGGTGAAAACCTCCACAAAAGGAGGTGATGTTTACCTAGCATCTATAGGTACACATGTAGATTGTGATGTATGGTTGATCGACTCAGGTGCATCGATTCATATGACTCCTCACTGGGAGTGGTTCAATGAATATGGAAATTAAGATGGTGGTGATGTCTTCTTAGAAGATGACTCGAGAACCAAAATCATGGGACCTGGAAGAGTTAAGCTGTTGTTGAAATATGGAAGGATTATAACTCTACTTGGAGTTCTACACATTCAAGATCTAGCCAGGAGCCTAATATGTGTAAGTAAGTTAGATGATGCAAGTGTGGATACTTTATTGGGAAAGGGAACTTGCAAGATGGTACAAGGAGCAATGGTGTTGATGAGGGGAGTTCGGTGTGGAACTCTGTACAAGTTATTGGGAAGAACTTATACTGATGGGTGTAATAGTTCTACTATCCCTAAGCAGGGAAAAAAATAAGATATGATCCATACTATCCCTGGAGAGAAGACCATGTTGTGGCATCAAAGATTAGGACATATTGGAGAAAAGGGCCTTTGAACACTACATGGTAAAGGTATGGTTGAAGGTATGGCTAATTGCACCCTGCATTTTGATTTTTGTGACCATTGTATATATGGTAAACAAAATCGAGTAATATTCCCATCTGATGCTACAAGAGAAAAGGAGATCTTAGAGTTGATACACAATGATTTGTTCAGACCTATTCATGTTCCATCACTAGGTAAATATGTGTATTATGTTTCATTCATAGATGATTTCTCAAGGAACACATGGATTTGTTTTTTTTTAGGAAGAAATCTGAGGTGTTTGATAAATTTAAAGAGTTTAAGGCTCTGGTGGAAAATTAGACAGAGAAAAAAATAAAGGTGTTGAGGACAGATAATGGTGGAGAATTATGTGGGAATGAATTTGAAGAGTTTTGTAAGAAGTACAGTATAAAAAGGAAGAATACTAATCCATACACACCTCAACAAAATGGGGTTGTAGAAAGGATGAATGGGACAATGATGGAAAAAGAAAGGAGAATGCTTGGTGGTGCCAAGTTAGGACAAGAATTCTGGGTAGAGGTAGTGGGTACTACATGTTACATGGTAAATAGATCACCCTCATCAACGTTGGTGGAAAAAACTCTGCATGAAGTATGGACTAGTAAGAAACCCTCTCTTGAACATCTCAAAGTGTTTGGTTATGATGTTTAAGTACATGTTCTAAAGGAAGGTAGGAGTAAGTTGGATAATAAAGATGAAAAGTGTATCTTTATTGGTTAAACAAACGATATGAAAGGTTATAAGCTTCAGAACCCAAAAACTAAGAAGACTGTTTATAGTCGGGATGCTGTTTTTAGAG
Organism: Picea sitchensis; assembly: GCA_010110895.2. Taxonomy (NCBI): domain Eukaryota; kingdom Viridiplantae; phylum Streptophyta; class Pinopsida; order Pinales; family Pinaceae; genus Picea; species Picea sitchensis. Next base: position 3,003 of record SNQJ01S0148234.1, on the reverse strand, counting down.
AGGTTAAAGATGTTCCCAAACATGAATTCTTACCAAGGCAAAAAAAACATGAGAAAATAGAGTTTGAGTTGGATGATGCAAAATTTGAATCAACGAAAGAAGATGAATAAGAAGAAGAAGAACCTCATAGTCCAGTATTGAGGAGATCAATGACATAAAGAAGGAAACCAAAATGGTATAGTCCACATCATTTTTGTGCTAATTTTGCTTTATTTATTACTGATGATGATCCGATAACTGTCAGGGAAGTAGTGAATTTAGAGGATAGTAAACTATGGAAGAAGGCCATGGTTGAAGAGATGGATTCCTTGGATAAGAAAGATGCATGGGATCTAGCTGAGTTTCCAATTGGAAGAAAGGCCATTGGAAACAAATGGGTGTTTAAGAAAAAGTTAAATCCATAAGGAAAAGTGTAGAAATACAAAGATCAGTTAGTAGCAAAAGGTTATTCCCAGGTAGAGGGAATTGACGTTGCTGAATTTTTTTTCTCCTGTTGCCAAATTAACTTCTATTAGATTTATTTTATCTGTTGTTATTTATTTTGATTTTGAAGTAGAATAGATGGATGTGAAGAAAACATTCCTACACAGGGATATGGAAGAATAAATCTACATGAAGCATCCATAAGGATTTGCAGTGAAGGGAAAGAAAGAGTTGGTTTTTAAGCTAAATAAGTCACTATATGGTCTGAAGAAAACACCTAGGATGTGGTACCAAAAGTTTGACACATACATCCTTGGATTGGGATATGTAAGAAGTAGGGATAATCATTGTGTATATTCCAAGCATGTTGGTAATCACTTCATTTATGTAGTGTTGTATGTCAATGACATGTTGTTGGTAGGAAATAACATGGATGCTATCAAGGAGGTGAAATCACAACTATCCTCTAAATTTGACATGAAGGATCTTGATTCTGCTAACTTCATTATGGGAATGGAGATTAAAAGAGATCGTGTAAACATGAAACTATGGTTGAATCAGAGAAAATATGTTGAGATGATATTGTAGAGGTTTAATATGCAAGAAAGTCAACTGATCAAGGTTCCTATTCCTGTAGGTGTACAGTTATTTGCAGATCAGTTTCCAAGGACACATGAAGAGGAAGAGGACATGTCCTATGTTCCATATGCTAGTGCAGTTGACAGTTTGATGCATTCAATGGTTTGTACTAGACTAGAAATTGCACATGCAGTGGGAGTTTTGAGTAGGTATATGTCAAAACCAGGGAAGGAGTGGACACCAATAAAAAGGGTTTTTAGGTATTTACGTGGCACTTCTAGTTATGGATTATGCTACCAAGGAAGACCAGGATTAAACAGAGTGTTGGACATACATGGGTTTTTTGATGCAGATTGGGTTGGAAATATGGATCACATAAGATATAGAAGTGGGTATGTGTTTAACCTATTTGGAGGGAAAATCGATTGGATGAGCGAAATATAGGATGTAGTGGTACTCTCAACTATAGAAGTTGAATACATGGAAACCACTCATGCAAGCAAGGAAGCAATATGGTTACACATATTGTGTTCAGGTATTGAGTTGGTACAACAAGTAGTAAGGTTAGATTGTGACAGTCGAAGTGCAATATTTATGGAAAAGAACCCAAATTATCATTCAAAGACAAAGCATATTGATGTTCAATATCACTTTGTGATAGACATGGTTGAAGACAAGAAGGTGTTGTTGGAGAAGGTTGACACTTTGAAGAATGTTGCAGATTCATTGAAAAAGTCCGTGAGCATCGAGAAGTTCTCCCAGTGTAGAGAAACAATGATCATTGTTGCTCTGGATTGTTGACTATGGAATCCTGTGACCCCTTTGTATGAAAAGAAAACAACAAGTGGGATAATGTTGGGTATGCATTATATTCTTTTCATGTGTGTGTGTGTGTGGGGGGAGGGCGGGGGGTGGGTGCATCAGATTTGGCAATAACATATGAAGATCCCATCACTTGTCAGTGTACGTGTGCGTCGGGCTCTATCTGGGGGTTGGTTACATGAAGCATTAAGCTTCGAGTACTAGCTCGGAGCCAACGGGGTTCAGGGCAATGCCCCAATTTTTTTTTCTTCCTATTTTAGCATTTTTTTTGTTGCTATTTTTAGCAGTTTTCTAAATTAATCCCGTATTAACGTTTAGGGTTTTGGTAGCTGCAAAATACCTAAAATATTGTATATATTGGACTGTGAATGGTGAAATTAATACAATGAAGAGTTGAGAGGTGCGACACCAAGGAAGGTTTGTTTTCTCCCGATTAAGGGTTTCCAATGTAAATATTTGTGTACTATGTGTATGAGCCATTGATTAATTTTTGTTTTTCTTAAGAATCTGTATGCATTGCTTTACTTCACAGGTTTAAATCTTACAATGAAAGTCATGAGATTAGTATAACATAACATTAATAGCTAATTCAAGTATTATTGTTGCCTGGGTATGTAGTCCCTGAATCTAAATATATGTATAGTAAGATATGGGAATTGTATGCTTTATATTTATTTTACAGCTAAATTGAATGATTATATTAAATGTCCCTTGATGCATAAATGATTGTTGGAATAAATGAAATATTATTGGTAAGCATTGACATTTGATGGCTAGAAGTTGACTTTCATTAAACATTATTGCCTTCAAGTGTGTGGCCATGCATCACATGTATGCCCCCAAACAAGAAAGCATATACATGGAGTTGGAGCTTCCCTCAGGTTGTATCCTGAGAAAATAGGGGGTTGGAGCCTCCTTCCAGTTGCAGCTGGAAAACAAAGGAATTTGGTAATTCCAATGAATGTAATTCTTAAAGACATATAAGAAAAAACATTCTGTGGTTTTTTTCCGCTTTGGGTTTCCACGTAAAAAGATTGGTGTATTGTGTATGCGTATGATTGCTCATTTTTTCATTTTTTATTTACTCTGCAACTATTGATGATAATGCTACATTGATATAACACTTGCATTTTTTTGTAACAACCCTCCTAGTTAAGGACAACTACTCTGTCAACAGGT
>SNQJ01S0148233.1:0-23612 GCA_010110895.2 Picea sitchensis | reverse complement strand
GATAGTAAGGCAACGAGGCCCACCCTAGCTTCCACGGTCAACCCTGACAGTAAGAGTACTTCCCGGAAAGGACCCCCTCCTAGAGGGTCACAGGACGGTCCCCCGCCACTTCCTTCCGTTGTTTTCCTCAAACCCGTTTTAAATGGTGGAGATGGCCGAATTAGGCTGTCCTAAGTGTCTAAAGTGTTATTATGACTCGCGGGTGAGTCTTTAGGTGTGTTTGAAGTGTTTTAGGAGTGTTTTAAACTTTTAGGTGTCCGAAAATTGTGTTTTTAGCCCAAAACCGAAACTGAAATTGCTTGCTATGAATGTGTTGCAAAATGTGGAATTGATAACCATAAACACATCTAAAACATCAATGGAAAGCTGAGAAGATACATGTCATTCATTTATCATTTACTTACCCATGTCATTCACCATTCCATATGTAAACTTGAAAAAAAAAATATGAAGTGAAAGCAAGAACAACTTGCCACTTATAACAGAAAATTGCTTTAGATTTTCCCACTAAACCACATAAATCATCCCATAAGAAGCTTGCTGAAAATGAAAGTACTTGCTGAAAAGATAAATTAGATCCTACACCATTCACATGTCCATGAGAGGCTTTGCAAACTTAAATGAAAAAAACTTGAAAAGTTGAGAGATAAGTTTGCCCAAAATGTATTACCACTTAAGCATAGATATGTGTTGTATTTAGATATGCAACTACTTAGATAATAGTGAAAACTCAAAGCATGTAGACAAAACTTAGATATCTAAAACTTGAACTAAGATTAACATATGTGTGAAGATCTAACTCTAGAATATTTTAAACCATGTATGCAATAGAGATCATTCAAATTTCACCATCCTAGCCAAACGATATTGGGGGTTACTCTCCCAAGATGTAGGCAAATTAACCTTAAGAAAAACTTGAAAAACAAATGAGCAAACCACTCACAATGACCAAGGTGGAGGCAAGCCTACCATTATTGGCCAAAGAGGGTTGTAGACTAAAACAAGATTATTATTATTAAGTGGCCACACTACCTTGTCTTGTAGACAAGAGGGGCCAAACAAATGAAAGAAACTTAACTTGAAAATAAAATTAATCTAGCCCAACGATATTGGGGGGTTGGCTTGGCCAATCACACACCTAAGGTGTAGGCAATGTATTGTTAGCTTTGAATGAATACAAAAAATTGCTGAAATGGAAGAAAAATAATGAAATTTACAAGAGGAAAGGTGAGAGATTCGTTACCCAATCACAGGTCCATGAGAAGCTTTGCAAACTAAAATGAAAAAGCATGAAAAGTTGAGAGATAAGTTTGCCCAAATGTATTACCAATTAAGCATAGATATGTGTTGTATTTAGATATGCAACTACTTAGATAATAGTGAAAACTCAAAGCATGTAGACAAAACTTAGATATCTAAAACTTGAACTAAGATTAACATATGTGTGAAGATCTAACTGAGAATATTTTAAACCATGTATGCAATAAAGATCATTCACATTTTACTATCCTAGCTAAACGATATCGGGGTTACTCTCCCAAGATGTAGGCAATCCCATGAAAAAAACTCTGAAAACAAACATGCAAACCCACTTCCTAATAATGACCTGCAAAAGGCAAGCCTACCATTATTAGCCAAAGTGAGGGTTGTAGACTAAAACAAGATTATTATTATTATACCATTCAATTTGTCTTCGTAGACAAGAGGGCCAAACAAAATGAAAGAAACTTAACTTTAAAACAAAACTAATCTAGCCCAACAATTTGGGGGTTGTCAGTCAATCACACACCTAAGGTGTAGGCAATGTATTGTTAGCATTGAATGAATACAAAAAAATTGCCTAAATGTTAGAAAAAATAATGAAATTACAAGAGGAGTAAGGTGAGAGATCTGTTAATTCTAAACTCAAGGGAGGCCTTGGGATGTTCCTGAGAATAAACTTGGTAGCTTTTCCCTTGTCCCCCTGGGTAAGAATTAGAAACCAAAGCAAGCAAAGTTTGCTGGAAATGCTGAAAACATATTGGGGAGTCAAGAAAAATTTTCTCAAGCTTAATACACGTAAAATTTTCACATGAAATCTCCAAAATATATAAATTTTTGAATCTATCTAAGATGGTGTTAGCTACAATATGATATGAAATGAAAAGAAATATATTCGGATCCAAACTAAACCAAAGAGTGTATGAAAGCTTTGGTTAGTCCTCTCTAAAGTCTTTTCCAACCAACTCCTTTGAGAAAAAAATCTGCACACTTAAACAAGATGCGAGTCCAAGAATAGCATAATATGATTTGAGAAAATATGTACCAAAGGTCACAATACTAACTATCCTACACATATAGATCAGCAACACTAATGGCAAAATTATTCCACCTAAACAAACCTAATTTGTCAAGAAACTACCAAAAATCCCACAAAATACAAAGGAGCGCGATCTACCCTGCAATAGGACAACTGACATCAGATTTGATCCAAATCCTCCAAAGTTTTTTGGTTGAACTAAAATAGGAGCCTGGTGCAGCAATCCATCACCTGCTCCTAAAGATCTCATAAGAGAAATGAGCTTCTGGGAAGTCTTGAAGATGGCAAGAGCAAGGAATGGGAAGTGAGGTGGAAACCCACATAACTTTAGCTCAAAGAATGGTTGGTTGGGAGTGAGAAATGAGATCTATTTTATACTTGGAGAAAGCAAACAATCTCTTGGATCTCTGCCAAGTGTCCACCACCAAGCAAAATGTGAGATCTCATGAAGCACACCATCTAGGGTTTGGAAACTAGATCTATGGTGTAGAAAAAAAAAAAAAAAAAAAAAGGAGGTGTTGGGATCAAGCAAACAGGTGGGAGGCCTTGGGATTGATGCCATGAAGGTGAGAGGTCCCCAAAGAATTAAAAATCATTTCAGGAGTTTCTAGAAGAGGGGGCATAACTCCTCATGGAGGGGGCAAAAAAGGAAACAGCTGAAATGGAGGGGGTTTAATGAAAGAAAAGGAGTGGGACCATCCTAGGGGGTGATGTGTAAGTCAAAGGGAGTCATAACTCAAGAGAGGGGACCCTGTCAAGTCAGCATTCCTACGGCCAGGAAAGGCTTAAGTATTGGGACAAGGCTCAAACCGGCGGACAGGAGCCTCCTCACCCATCACACCGGATGGGAGCTCTTCACGAGGCATAATCCTATGAGACGCCCCAGTAAGCTCGGCTCCAAGGAGAGAAGACCATGTCTTCGCGCTTCAAAGGCGAAGGCAAGCTTCTTCCTTCAAAGGTATTATTTTCTACCAAAATGGATAGTCATGGAGAAGATCTTCCACCTAATGAAACGCTATAGACAAGCGCAAATGAACCGAAGAATGTCGTAGTTGGGTTAGTAATTTCAAATATTAATGACTAATTTTAATAATATATGAGCATCGACAAAGCAATTATTGACTAAGTCACTTATCGCAATAAAACTTTATATTTTATGTCACTTCTTCAATAAAGACACAGAGATATTGGCATTCAATGTGTAAAATCACAATCTTGTATTTTATCACAATGCAATGAATATCATAAATCTGTTCATATAAATATTGTTGTTGCGCCACTATTGGGTGTATTTAGGTGACGTCGTTCTTCAGTATTAGTTTAATTTTGAAGACAATGAGGAGAACGTTTTGTCAAACTAGGTTATGGAAATAATCAACAACTCAAAGTCTATTAAATAAGTGACTATACCACAACGTTTTAAAACCAAACAAAGATCAAAATAAGCGTGACGTCACCTATATTATTGCTTCGTTGAAGAAGTTAGCTAATCAAAGAGGTGGATGTTTTGACAAATCAACCAATGAAACTGAATCCTCTATGATACAAAGGGATGAGCTTCAACGCAACTTTATCCAAGCACAAGCTTACTAAGGCAAGACGCCATCATTAATCGGCGGTTGAAGCCCTGACGCTTAGGGTTAGTTAGGGTTTGGCCTTTAAAGAGTTTAGGTGAGTGGTTTAAGAACAAAACCTCAATGTTATACCTCTAGACTAGTGCCTTAGGTTAAATAGAGTCAAGGAGCAAGGCTTACCTGCTTCGGAGAGACTTAAACCTATGGATAAGAGGTTAGCTTAATGGTACGTGCAATGGCAGGGCCACCAAACTAAAACCCTAAGTGGAGGAGGCTTATTCCGGTGTAGCTAAATCTAGGCCCCATGCTCCTCCCTCCTTCAAGACTTCGGCAAAACGGCTAGCTATAAACATAGACCTATGGCTGAAAAGTGTTTGCTTGGGGACAAGGCTTTTAAACCTTGTAGCCAAGTCTCTAGGTGTAAAACAACAGGGCCTGTGGACGCTCTTTTTCATAATCCTATCAAACTTCAACTCTAAAAGAATGGCTAGGCTTAACCTTCTTTAATCAATGGCTGTACTAGGTTATCATGGGGACAGTCGCACGAATTCTCTTGGTGTGTTGGCTCCCTAGGGTTTTGCGGATTAAACAAATACTAACACAAACGGCTACAAGGAAGCAATTCTACCAACCATTCAATCAAGAAGTTTTGCATGCAAATATACTTACAAATCAATGAAGAGCATAATCAAAACCTTAAAGGTAACACCTTCCACTGATAAAAGCACCATGCATATGCCAAAGATAATCCTCCAAGTGTACCAACTCCAAAAAGACAAATAACCAAGACAAGAGCTAAAAGCAAGTCTCTGCCAAGCAGAGTGGCTATATCCTAAATGAGGCTAGAACGCCCACTTATATATATCATCTCTATCACCTTTAATTACAAATAGGTCATTAAAAACTACTTAATAAGAATCGACTTTACCACATTTCATTATTTGTCACTTAAAATGCTGTGTCAAAATAGAGCCATGAGACGTCAGTCTTCCTCGAGGAGACGCTGGCCTTGCATGATCAACATCCAAGAGGCAAGATGCTGGCCCCTCTCAAATTTCACACATGTGCCAAATGGTCCAAGAACACCGCCACATCCTCCAGAACGCCCACCAGCCTTGCATGTCCACTCAAAGCCATCATACGAGGGTCAACTCAGCAGGGTCCACCTCTCAAGAAGGCCCTCATGGAGGGCCATGCCCTCTTTCTTTCTCCATGCAGCAAGCTCGCCACAACTCTCTCAGCCCTCCGCCATCCCAACAACCATCTTGCTGGGCTCTCATGGAGGTCCTGAGTCTCCCCATAAAAATGCATCTCCTCTGCACTGGCCTCACGTGCATGGTCTCCAAAGACATCAAAGATCACGCTTCTCCATGGGGCTCATCACCCTAGATATCATAGCAATGTAAATCATATTCTACTATTAGTCTTATCAAACATATGCATGGAAATCCCTATCACATCATTCTCCTCCAAGAGTTTCCAAAGACATTACATGATCTTACTGTACAAAGCAGGGGAAACCAAGAGAAATAACCTATTGGGCTATTCACAAGAGATGGAAAAGTTTCCTCAAAAGGATCATTCAAGCCATGTGTAACATATGTATTTTTAGGATGTCCAACATAGGTAAGACCAAGGGTTCAGTTAGTTCAGTGGGGTGCCTTTGTAGGGAGGCTTAGTTGCACTCATGCATGGATGCAATTTTTCCAAAGCCTTATTGCCTTTTGTCTTTCTTTTTATTGTTTTTTTTACTACAAGGTTTGAATGAAGAGGACAATGCCTGGCTTGGTGGCTGAGCCGTGATGCCACCACTAGTATCTTCTGTGAAATGAGAATGTCATGGATGAGACTCCTATTTTCAAGCAAATCCAAAGGTCACCTCTAGCTTTATGAATGATAGTGCCTGATCGCTAAATACTGCTAGATCATAATGGGGTCAAGCTTTGGTAGGATGAGAGACCTCCCACGGTTAGGTCTTGCATTATTTATTATTATTATTTTCTTAGGGTCCTTAGTTTCTTATCGAGAGGCTTTACTGCCTCTAGGGATCCCCTCAGGCGAAGCATCTTCTAGGTTTTATTTCCTATGGATTTTATTCTTTACCAGCTTTTACCCCCGGGCCTTTTGAAATTCTTCTTCCCACAAGAAAATATGTACGTTGGAAGGTCATCCTAATGGCTGCATCTAGGGAAATGGGATGGATGAGCTGTGTATAAGATGTAAAGATAAGATGGTGGGATGATCTATGGCTCAAGAATCCTCCTTGTGGCTGTCCAATACCCATGAATACCGTCTTGCTAATTTGCCCCATCAATTACCCCAACATATCAAGGGATTATGTAAGATCCAAAGCAGCTCATCCAAAATGAGAACCTAATGCATATATAAGAATGTTATGATCAAATATGACACATACCATGATACCTCTGGACCAATTACCTCATGGAGCAAGTGAGTCCTTCCATGCAAGCCCACCGTAGTGATGGAAGCTTCATATCACTGACAGGACAAGTCTGGCCGAAGAAGAAAGATGGGCCCTCCATGCTCAAGCAACTGGCCTTGCATCTATGTCTAGGACCATGTGGGCCTCTCGGTGACATGATCTCCTAGTTATCCCTAGATATCTAGGATAACAAGTCACGCATAACCTCCACCAAGGAAAACGTCAATCCCCCTAGGGGGTAATTTTGAGTGTAGAAGGTGGGAAAGGGTTAGAATAGGTTGAAAAGGTTAAGGTGTTGTTATGCTTAGTCTTGCTCTTTTCTACTTTCAAACTAACCCATTAACTCTTTTTACAAAATTAAAAATGACTTTAGCAATTAAAATTGTTGTTTTCACCGACTTTGACTGTGGACAAATGTATTAGCAAACTTGCTCAATCTGAAATAAACTTCTGTCTATGGGTGGGAAGCTATCTCCATTTCTTTTGAGCACAACACCCCTATCAAAACCAAAGACCCAGCTTTTACAATATTTGCTCGCAAACATTTAATTAATTAAATAATTAAAATTCCAACCCTTAGTAAAGTTAATTAAATAATTAATTAAAAACTTATCTAGACTGTTCTAAATTCCGCGAAACTTTTCACAATGTCTAACATGGTCATTTCTTACATCATCTCTAAATAGCTACCAAAGGTGAGACCATTAGAACCTTGTTCACCACTTTGGAGGAATTACGTAAGTGTGTGGAAAAACTCCATGGAAATCAACCGTGCTAAAAAGCCTCATTTGACAACCCGAGATAAAACCCTATGGGAGAACTATCCCAATGAAAAACATCCCAAGGCCTTCACTCCAACTAGTGATCCAGCACTTATTACATTATTAACCCACGCAGGTGCGGAAATTTCGATTACAAATTTTGTGCTCAGCATAAAATGCCTAAGTAGGAACTACACATCACTTTCGGCTACTTGCATCTCTATGATGCATACTTCATTGCATATGAGTTGGACTCTAGCTGGAATAGGTGGTCAACACATCCCAAATCTCCGAAGGATCTTCACAGCATACTTTCGACCAAGAAAGATTTCTCCCATTCTACTATATTTCTAATCCCAAGTAATAGTGCATAGACTCAAGATAATTTCATATCACCCGAGGCTAGCCCCCTCTTACACTCTAATAATGAGAGGCTTCACCAAAACAAGTCATCAAATATATAGTAAATCACATGCATCATTCACAACTCTGAAGTAAATAATCAATCTCGAGAATTTTTGGAGAATCCAAGTCTTGTTAAATAACTGTCGATATCTATTAAAGAAGCTCTTGGAGCTTGCTTTGAGTCCATACAAGGCATTTTTACGTGCAAACATGAGATTCTCTAGAGTGAACCTCAAAACCTTGAGGTTGCTCTCGATATAGACTTCTTCAATCACTCTATCTGCTGTCTTCACATCCATCTGGTGAAGACTCCATCCCATAAAGGTTGCAAGAGAGATAATGGATCTCGAGAAGTGTATTCACCACAGTAAACACTCATCATAGTCTTCCATTTTTCCGGGAGAAACCTCTAGCCACGAACCTTGGCTTGTATTTATCAATGCTTCCATCTACCACATGCTTGAACTTATAGATCCTAATTGGAAGTCATCATTGACTTCCCTTCTGTGTCTTGGACAATAACCCAACACATCATTCTTTTCAGGGACTAATACTCTTCCAGGTATCTTTCATACCCCACTGTCTGGTGCCTCATAATAGGAAGGTTCAATCATCAGCAGACTCATCACGTAAACATAGCTCGAGAATATACAAGGTCTCTTAATTTTTTAAAGTACCATGGGGAGATGCATTGTTTTTCTACCTACTCAGAGAGAGTCTCACGCTCTTCCAGGCTTAGCCTAATGAATATCTCTAGGAACATCACCGATGTACTAGATCAATTGGACTCACATAATCGCTCTTAAGGGCTCACCTTAGTCCCCTCTAGCTGAAGGGAGGGGAGAAGGCACCATCTCTCCCGCCTCACTCAATCAACTGCATGTGAGATCCTCTAGATCTCCTTTGGGCATATTCTCCTCAAAGGAAACATCAGCCATTTCAATTGGTTCAAGCTTGATGTGATCCGACATGCTCTCAAGATTCACTGTAATTCCAACAAATGTACCTCTTCCCGCCCAAATTTCAGTCATCCTTTTTTTCCTTGGGTATGTGAATGTATAGAAGACACCCAAATATCCAACCTCAAGGAAGCAACTATCATAGGTTCAAGTATCGTAATTTGTATTTGCCCAAAGCCAAAGGAAAGTGAAACAAGATTGGCATAACAAGGCGGAGGTTGTCCTATCGATACCTAAACAAGACACCCTTTTCTATTTAGGAGTATATCTTAAGAGGAGACGTCCCTAATGACCTAGGGGTTTGAGAAGGCTAAGGCAGAAGTATTAAGAAAGTCCCACCCTCTCACAAAGTCACTCAGATCAAAAGTTCCAAAGGTTTTAATGAGATGAACCAAAGTAATATTTGGCGTACCAGAGCAAGACAACAAGAAAATACTATTTGCAAGCACCACCATATGATGTGCTTCATAAAAACATAGACTTTGATAAAAAGAACAAGATGATATAAAAGTTGAAGCAATATAAATATTTATAACACCAATGTATATATATAGTAATAGCTTGTTGACCCATTTAGCACTGTGGTCAACTCATGTTAGCAAGAGATGCACTGCCGATGCCTAAGTGTTGTCAAGACTTTGGTTCGTATGTTTGGGTCTCACTATTTTTGTAATTGAATGTTCACCTGCACTTCGTCCCGTCCCCAACCCGTCCTTATTGTACTGGGCTTTTCACCTTTACTCTCGGAGTTTTTCCTCACAATTTCTGCAATAAGTCCCAAAGTGGTGAATGACGCTCTCTAGTGGGCTTATGTTTTGGTAATTATTATAGAATCATTGGTAAATGACCATGCAAGACATCTAGAAAGTTTCGCGGAATTCATTTAGAGTCTAAGTTAGTTTTTAATTAATTATTTTTTAATTAAATTTCCCTCAAGTCGGAGGTTAATTATTTAATTAATTAATTATTTTTAGCAATTGTGGTAAAACTAGGTCCTTGGACTTTGATAGGTATTTGTGCTCAAAAGAAATGGAATAGCACCCCCTACATCCATGGACCAAGTTTTGGCTCATTCAGACAACTTTAGCCATGTGTTAGTCCACCCAGAGTGTCAGCTTTAAAACAAACAATTCTTTAATTGCTTTTACAAAGTCCCCAATAAACAACATGTATAAAAACAAAATTTTGTGGAATAATGAGTCATGATGTAAAGATGGTGGAATGATGGTTGAGAGGAGAATCTCCTAAGCACAACATAAACCCTCCCCAACTCCTTTCCCAAACTGCTCTGAACTTTTCCACCTTCCACACACTCCTTCCAAAGCTGTACCCCCCTAGGGATTGATTGCCTTTTTATTACTTGTAGACTTGGAGAGTGTATGCCTCTTGGAAGCTGGCTTCTTAACCTCATAGTCCACCTGTGTCCTCACACCTTCTCACCATAAATTCCATCTCCATTCTGTGTTTCCCATGTGGTGTTTCCTGAGTGGAGTTACGCCTCCATCTAGAAAACCTTACACAAATATTTTTTTTTTTAAATTATTTTGAGATCAACTTCCTGCACCAAATCCCAAGGACTCCCCACAAATCTCTTTGCTTGATCCCAACACTTCCTACACTTTGCTACACCGTAGATCTAGTGATCTAACCCTAGATGGTGTGCCTTAGCGTTGAGATCTACTCATTTGCTGGTGGTGGACACTTGGCTTAGACCCAAGAGAGGTAGGTTTTCCTCCAAGTATAAATAGATCTCATTTCTCACTCCTAACACACTGCTGCCGCCCTTATACACACTTGCAAACGTGGAGCTTGAGTTCCTCGACTCACTTAGTGTGTCCTGGAGGCACAATACCTAGGTTCAAAAGTCCACGCTGTCACTTTGACCTGAACTCCTTCTTCTGCCTAGGCTTACTCCTAGGGAAGCCAAAGGGGTAGTCCTTAGTTACTAGATGAATATAGTTAGATTTTAGGAGTTAATTTTAATTGTTAAGGTTAGAGGATTCTAATCCTAAGATGCTAGCGCAAATCATGCAATAGTGAAGGGTTAGCATGAAAGTCAAGTCCTTTCCTAGGTCAATTAAGACTTAGTGCCTATAAATCAGTAAAGGGGCCCCTATATCCACCAAGTTGCACTGAGGGGTAAATTTCCAAATGGTTTAGCCAAACATTGAACATTGTTACCAAAATTCAGAAATCAGAAGTTCAGTTGGTCAAAAAGACCACCATGTTACCCTACATTTCCATAAAAAAATTGTAATAAGAGGTGCTTCATGATGAATTGTAAAAGGTCTTGAAATACCTGGCGTCCTGAGCGTGGGTTATACTCTGGAGTGTGTTTTCACGTACTAATTATATTTTGACATGAAGGCATTTATAATTTATGAGTTTTTTCACTAATCCTCCTCAGAATGGAGTATATGCCTGCTATTAGCTTATATTGGATCTAAGCCTAGTGTCTGATGTATATTACCATGATAAACATTCTCCTAGACTCTAGAGTCTTATGGAAATGCATTAAGTCCCCTAGGATTTTTTTTATTTTTTCACACTAAAAATAAAGATACAAAAAGTGGTATTTAACAATAGCCATGGGATTAGCTGACCTTAGAGCACCTATGTCTAATTACCTATACTTACTTGGGTAAAATTAGTGATTTTCATCACTCAAAATTGATTTTACTCTCAAAAACCCAAAAAGACATTTTAATTCAATAAAATGCCAAGTCAAAATAAAAAAGATAAAGGGGACAAGGTTGGAGAAAAATAAATGGCAAAAGTCAAGAGGAAGTCAGACAAAGAGATCAAGTTGATTGGAAATCAAATAAGTTTGGATTATGGGAGATTTAAAGCATTATGAGGTGCTCTTGGAGAGGTGGCGCACTTTTGAGGTGGCAGCCCACACTCCTAAGAGGTGGCTATCTCCTTTGATTTGATTTAGATTGACACTTGTTTTAAGTGTGAGAGAGGTGGTGCCTCTCTTCATCCCACACCTCCTAGTCAAGACTTGGTTCCTCAAGACTTGGTGTACTTCCTTGAGGAGGCCTCTCTCCTTGGAATCATCACCCTTTGTTGTATAAATAAGAGTGAGCTCTCCCATTCTCATTTAGTTGGAGCTGATTGAGAGAGACTTATCATTGTAATATTTTCATTTGTGAATAAAGAAAGACTTGGAGGTCAAGAAGGTGCTATGTATGTGTGTGGATTCAATTGATGTCAATCTGTATCTATGAGGTGATACTTGTCAAAATTTTGCTTTAAGTTTGTTAAATTGGCTGTAAGGGATACAATTGGAAGGATAGGATTCATCTAGCTTGTTGTTATTCCTATTTGCTCATTTATATTTAGAGATTTTGATGTGTATGTGTGTTTTACTTAACTAACATACTCAAGTTTCTTGTGTAGGTGACACCATTTTACTAACAAGTTTATGTGCAAGATTTTAAAGCTTACAGTGTCTGTATCTTGGAGTTGTGAAGAAGCTTGCTTGCTTCCAACATGTGATCTGAAGACTCAAACTCTCCTCTAGTTCATCTTAAAAGACCTACTGCCCAAGGGCTCTGCCAATTTTCTCTCTTTCTCAAAATTTTAAATTGCTTTGTCATTTATGCCGTTTACTTTCTCTAGATATATATTTCCATAGATTTCAACCATTATTGTCTAAGTAGTGCTTTCGTTTCAAAGTTGACTGAGTTCTTATTTCAAGTTTGTTATCTTAATCTAGATCTAGCTCAAGAAAAGTCACCACAAGATATATTTTACTCCCAAATTTAAAGGCTGAAATTTGATTTTCTTTAAAGAGCTCTCAAAGTTTATATTAGCAACTAAGCTCTGTATATTCTGTTGTAAAACAGAAACAAAAAAGACCCTAAGGAAACTATTTTTAGCTTGAGTTCCTTAGTTAAATTTTGCTGAAATTTGCAAAAGTAACTTAGAATTTTTTTTGAGTTTGGACTCATAACCCAAGACACTTCTGAAAGTGTTTTAACACTTTTTTAGCCT
The DNA here is from genome assembly GCA_010110895.2 of Picea sitchensis. Classification (NCBI taxonomy): domain Eukaryota; kingdom Viridiplantae; phylum Streptophyta; class Pinopsida; order Pinales; family Pinaceae; genus Picea; species Picea sitchensis. Next base: position 11,172 of record SNQJ01S0148233.1, on the reverse strand, counting down.
CTGTTTGTTCGCTGTTTTGCAGGTTGACGAACAAAGGGAGATTCACCAGTTTTTATGAATTATTGGGACCTCGGAAGCAACATTTCATCATAGTCCTTTGTAAATCTAGGCGACTTGTGACCCTCTCTAATGAAAGGCGCACAAGTCATTCCAATACATTGTGTGCACAAAATAAGCACGCTACAAGCTTCCCGCTTCTTCAACTTCCTGTGGGGAAAGCGTGTTTTGGTGATTGTGTCAATTTTTGCATGATTTGTTATTTAGATCAATTTTTTCATTTATGCAAATAGAATTAAATGTTAGATTTAGTTTCAATCTATTTTCTTAATTTGGCAAATACCCCTCAAATGTAGACTCGAAGGGGCCCGGGTCATGGACTTATATCACATTTACTTTGTTGGAAAAAATAACTGCCCCTCAACGACTTTGGGGTCATTGTGGATATAGTAATTAGTCTCACACTTTATTTTTCTGTTATAAAAATAAACCAAATTTCTACCATGTTCTCCTGACCTTTCCAATGCAGCTCACTCGACCAAGTAGAGTAAGTTCACACTCAGTATACTGCTGGGTTGATAGTTTAATTAGGACACCCCCTGGGTTGTTAATTTGATGTGCTGGAAAACTTCTAAGGACTCAGATGTATATGGGTTCTTTCGACCTCGGCTTCCCAATCTGCTTTGGACATCCCAAGACTTTGAGTGGAGTTTTACCTGTGAGACCATTTGGCTTTGCAAAGCCTCCAAGTTTCCAAGCAAAGTATTAACCTCCAAGGAGGCCCAAACCATTTCAATTAGTGAAATGGTTTGAACTTCAATTTAACCTTAATAAAACACGCGAACTACTGCCTCAATGTATTGTCATTACAAGTAATCGGTCACAAATTTTCATATAATCGAAAGCCACAAAGCCCATTTTACAATTGGTTATATAAACAGTTTGTAAACTTGCACTCCATTAAATCAAGCTTCTTAGTATCCTTTGATGTAAAGTTAATTTGATTACATATATATCGCGGGTGAATGATTGTTCATGTTTATTTACTATGGTTAATGGTTTTGAAGAATTAATAAACTCCTAGATTTCAATCTATTGTACTCAGCTTAAGAGCCTTAGTATATTTGTTAGGACTACCCCCTTATTTCATGGAGTTGGCCTAGACGAGGAGTTGAGGATTAGGTGACAAAGACTCAACTCTCACTTGCTCTCAAGGACACACCGAGTGGATTGTAAACATTTCTTCCACATCTCCTGTGTGTGGTATAAGGCGCAAGCATTTTGGCACCATTGCTTGGGTACGTATTCCTGAACACCTAATTTTTTTGTTTGTTTTACTTAGTTTTTATGCTTGTAGTTTATCGTGAAATAGACTCAACCATCTCATGAATCAATTTAATTCCACCTCTAATTAGGGTATTCTAAGGCGATAACCCAGAAGGCATTCTTAACTTCATACCTGAACCTGAAAAGATTTATCGAAGAAGGTTAGCTAAAGCCCCTTTTCGTAGAGTACTTAGTCACTTAGGAACAGAGTCAATTTCTGATATCCACTTGGCTTTTGCTAGTAGTAATTCTGGCAGCCATATATAACTTGTGATTTTAGTGTGCAATTAATAATTATCCACTCTATTCTCAAAAAGGCCATTGAAAACTTCCTGGGCTTCATGGGCACAATGCCATTTTAGCTAAAATGTTAAATCTTATGAGATGAGCAATAAAATGGTGTACATGATTATGAAGATGTAAAATGAAGTTATTTGTCCTTCCTTAGAAGATGATGCTTCCAACTGGTATGAAGATGCCCACAACACTTTCAAAACCTGAAAGAACTCATTGATATTTTACTCAAAATGGATCACCGTCATCTTTTGGCCGCACTCAACACAATGAAGAAAAAATGAGAATGAAACCATGGATGAATTCAACAAAAGATTCAATGAATTAGTCTCAAGCATGCATGATGACATCAAACCTCCGAGAGTGCTATCTTGATTTACTACATTGAGGCATTTGGTGGTGAAATGAGATATCAACTAAGAGATATGGAACCCACTTTAATTCCTCAAAAAGGCATCAAGATACCGCTATCAAGATTGACAAAATATGCAAGCTTCAAGAAAGTCAAACCTTCCAGGATTCATAAGAGGCAGCTCTTCAAAACAGTCGTAGTCTAAAGAAAAGCAGCAACCTCAGATAATAAGATCCATCCTATGACCCTCTAAACGCCATAACAAAGATGGTAAAGAGAAGCAATTATGCTACCCAACTTAGTGCTTTGCAGATAGGTTGATAGCCATGGAGAGGTTCCAAAACCAGAATAACAAATTCGAATCGAGGCCTGGTAATGAAAGATGTCAAAAGAAAGCTCCTCAACAAATAGAACAGCCACCTAATCGCTTAGGAATCTATCAGGTAAATGAGGATATACCACCCTTATGCAGAGCATGTCAAGAATTTCATGAAGAGTCTACTTGTCCAAATTTTTTCCCAATAAATGAACAAGGCCTACCTCCAACAAACAACTTTGTGTGGCAATCAAGAAACTTTGATCACATAAACAATTTTAGAGAAACTCACCCTTTGTCAATGGAGCATTGGCTTCCAATGCAAGAAAGGTGTGAGCAAGAAGGAAGTGGTTGGAAGAGTATGATAATGTTACAAAGTTGTATCGACACAAACCCACAAGTGAACAGATCCTAGAGATGGCTAAGCATAAAGGAATAGTTTACAAGAGAAAAGGGAGAGAAGATGCAAGAAAGTCTCAAACAAACTTTCCTAAGGTAATTACTCCTCCAATTATTGATCTAACTTTTGATTTAGGTATTTGGATTTCAAATGCTAAAATTTTGGTTCCAAAGTGGTCGGTCTTTCTAAAAATTCTCCTTCACAAAAGGAAAAGTTACCCAAAGCAATAAATATTCCCGGGACAAGAAAAAGGGTTGAAAAAAGTCAAGAGGTTGAAATAATTCAAGAGGTTGATAAAAGTCAGAAAAGGAAAATGAAAAAACACAGAGACCCACTAGTGATTTTGACCCAGGTGAGATAGAACCAAGGAAGAGAGAATCCCCCTTTCTTTGTTTCTCTAGAAATAAATGATCAATGGTTGCACAATTGCATGGATGATTCAGGAGCCTCATCCAACATCATTACTAAAGGGATCATGCAAATATTAGGTCTTAAGTTACAAGACCTTATCAAAACATATTATAAAAGCCATGGATTCAAATTGAAACCCATGGGATTACAGATATGCTAGTCAAGCTAGCTTTCCACCCGATTTCACTTTTAAGATGGATGTGCTCTAGATTGATGTACCTCACGCTTGGGGTATGCTTCTTCAAGAAAATGGGGAGTCACATGAGCGGTTGCTTAAACATGGATTTGTCCTTTGCAACTATCCCATATCCTCCTCCTTTCAATCGGTCAAAATTCAGGTCAAGTAGAGAAAAAAAAAAGGAAAGTACCACATAGAAGATCCAAGGAACAATTAATGAGTTCATATGTCAAAATCCGACATGGGAAACTTCTATTTGTTCAAACTTCCTAGCACCAGCTGAAGAAAAAATTTGATGAAAAAGAAAGTAATAAGGCTTGGAGATGAACTTTGATGGTGCACATTCAAGGTCGAGAAAAGGGGTTGGAATTGTCCTAGTCTCACCAATAAGAAAGTCTCACAACTTTGCTTTTAGATTAGAATTTGATGCAACAAATAATGGCTGCATTATGAAGCACTTCTATCAATCTAGAAATTCGTAAAAGATATGGGGGATAAAAATATTAAATGTCAAGGTGACTCACTAGTCATCCTCCATGTTAAAAAATAAATTTGCATGCAAAAGTGAAAGATTGAGGAGATACAGAATGCAATTTGGGATACCATAGAAATGTTTGATGCTATGATATCATTTCAAGACCTAGGGAACAGAACAGTCTAACAGACAGTTTGGCAGTTGCGGCATCAACCCTCCAACCTTCAGAAGATTAATCAAAGGAGATGGAAAACTAGAAATAATCTTTTAGACCTTCAAGATCAGATAATGTGGATAACTGGCAAGTATTCTAAGATGACAAACAAATCCTAAGATTTATTATTAATAATGTCCAAGAATTCTCATTTCAATGTCATGAGAAGAAGAAGGAAAAGATTATCCCGAGGAGGATGATTCAGTAAGAAATCCAGCCTCTAGAGGAATAATTGCTTTAGAAAGATCTTTGAATGTATTACGACATGCACAAAAAAGAAAAAAGGAAACAATAAAACCGCAACTATAGAAAATAAACATTGGGATCGTTAGAAGTCCCAAGATCCATAAAAACGTGAAAGTGCTGGGTACTTAAGAAAGAAAAGAAAACAATTAATAAGTCCGGTAAGTGGCATAGGGATGTATTTGCTTTTACATATGATGAACTCAAAGTTTATAAAGATGATGTATTTCAACATACAATCCCACTCAAAGAAGACATAAAACCTTTCCAGCAGAAACTTAGCTTAATAGTCCTAAGTTTGCACCTTTGGTTCAGGTAGAATTGAAGAAAATGTTGGATGCAAGCATCATTGCTCCAACAAGACACTGCATGGTGTTCTGGTATAACTTGGTGGTGAAGAAAGCAGTGGGGGGAATAAGATCAGTATAGATTTTAGAATCTAAATTCATGCATTATGATAACTACTTTTGCCCATTATGGAAACTTGCAAAAGAGTTACTGGGTCAAAATAATGTCCATGTTAGATGGTTTCTTCGGATATAAACTGTGTTTTGGTAAGGAAAGAGGACCAAACACAACTTTCAATTCTTCCTTCACACCTTAGTACCCTTGAGTACCTTTTAGATGCCTTTTTGGATTGTTAAAACGTAGGGGCCACTTTCTTTTAAAAGAGAGCCATGGTATATTTCCATGAACTAATGGGCAAGATCATTGAAATTTTCCTTCATCAACTCCTAAGATTGATTTGACTGTATTCTCAAAGGAAGGAGATGATCATATAAGTCAATCTCAGACAAGTGTTTGAAAGATGTCAAAAATATGGTGCATTCTTAAATCCAAACCTAAATCAATCTGAGCGATGAAGGAAATTGTTGGGTCATATCATATCAAAAAGATGGGGGTAAAAATGGACCTTAAAGGGTGCAAGCCATACAACAAGTCCTTTTACCCAAAACCAAGAAAGCCATACAATCCTTCCTTGGTCAATTAAGAAGATTCATGCCCACTTAATTTAAACTTTAAAGCCTCTCCAAAAGCTATTAAAGAAAGATGTCAGTTTGAGTGGACGTATAAAGGAAGAAGAGCTTCAAAAGTGTTAAGGATGCAAATGGTAAATCTCCCCTGCACTAATTAGTCCTAACCATGCTAAAGATTTTCAAATCTTCTACTTTGCTTCTGAGGATACTATAGCAAGAGTGTTGCTCCAAAAGAATGATGATGGTCAAGAGCAACCCATTGTTGGCGATAAGGCATCAGAAACGAGCTTAATTTACACAATCCATGGAGAAGCGTTATTGCTTTCTATCAAATCCCTTTAAAATTTTCGCTGGAAAGTGTACATATGATATTCAAAAGTTGTGGGTATGTAAATTTCACCCTACAGTGAAAGATATCCTGACACAACAAGATTGTTTTGGGGTCAGAGGGAAGTGGGTTTCCAAAATACAATAGTATGACTTAGAGATCAAACCCACAAAGTTAATCAAAGGTCGTGATTAGCTCTAGATGTTAACCACAGTAATGAACAAGCTTTGACCTAGTCCTGGCTGCACAAAGGGAACTAGCCAGCCTTTTATCTCCAGAACTAAAGAGGTTAGAACAACACGAATTGTATGTTGATATCATTTTTTTCCTTTCTAATCTCACATGCCTTAGTCATTTAATTGGTCATAAAAAGAAGAGCATTGAGATTAAATGCGCCAAGTATTGTATTATTCATGATGGATTGGGGTTGAGGAACCCCTCGATGGGGTATTACTTAGATGTTGATGAGCTTGATTCAAAGATTCTTTTGGTTGATTTCATTCAGATTTTGCAGGGTATTTTAAACTCAAAACCACAAATCTGTACAAAAAAATCCTCGTAGAGCAAGTTATTACTCGGGCCTATTTTCAGACATGTGCACAAATGGTCGGGTCGCTAGGTCGGGCTGTTTACTAGGAAGCGGGTTAGCACTCTACCTTATGTACCAAGAGTAGGAAGCCCTTTCTTCAAAGCAAGTTGGGGGCTTGATTTTATTATCGGCCTTAAAGATAATTCAAGTAATATACTTTGGATAATCACAAAGAATCGACTATTTCAAATTATGGGTAGAAGCTATACCCACCAAGTCGGCAAATGATAAAGTAGTTATGGACTTTCTTGAAGACAAAACTATCACTAGATTTGGGGTGCCAAGAAAAATAACCACAGATAATGCCAGTTTTAGCTCAACAATTATCCTCATCTTCAAATATGGCATTATATTATCTCATCATCAAATTACTATCCCTGCTGTAATGGTCTTGTTGAATCTTAGTAACAAGAACTTAATGACAATTCTCAAGAAAACCCTTGAGGATAATAAAAGATCGTGGGATAATAAGATTAAGTTTGCATTATGGGTGGATAGAATAACTAAAAAGAGTTTCACTGGTAAAATCCCCTTCGAGCTTTTCTATGGTCTTGATGTTACCTTGCCAGTTCACCTTAAGATTCTAGTGTATCAGTTTGTCTAGAAGAATGGCTTGGATGAAGATTTTCATCAAAAAAGGATTGATCAAATAATTGAGTTAGATGAAAATAAAAGGAAGGCCCTTGATCGAAAGCATATGAAAATGAAGAAAAGATAAAAAGAACTTTGATAAATCTTCAAGACAAAAAGATTTCCAAGCAGGTGATACAATCCTCTTATGGGACAAACGAAGAGAGAAACCAGAAAGTCACTTTTAATAATAGCACAAGTTTGGATGCTTATGTAAGGTGGCCTATATTATCCAGGATGTAGTTTGAAAGAACTCTTTTGTCCTAAGCAGATTAGACGTGGAGAAGTTGCCACTACCAAGAAATGGCCACAACTTTCAAACTCTTCTTCAACGAATATCCGATGTCCAGGGATACTCCATATTGTAATTATATATATATTTCTCCCTTCTAAACCCTATCCTCAGACTTCTAAATTCATTTATTTCCCCTCACAGACAGTGTTGTTGTAGAATGACACATAGTTTAAATTTCATTGTACATAGTTTATTGTTGTTGTAAAATATTTGTATAATACATGTACATTATTTCTGCAACTCATGTTTAGTTGGATTTCATGTATGGATATGTTATTGACAAAAAATTTCGATGAATGCAGCCATGATTCTTGATTCTCGTACGCTTTCCTTTAAATAACAAAAGATCAAGCACACGCCCCCATATGGAGCCAATGTTACACACCAAGTTGGCACTAGGGGTGAATTTCCGTTTGTTTTAAAAGATTGAACATTGTTGTCAAAATTCAGAAGTTCAGAAATTAAGCCGGTCTAAAAGACCACCTGATTACTCTACATTTCCATAAAAAAAATTTGTAATAAGAGGTGTTTGCATGATGAATTTGTAAAAGGTCTTGAAATACACCTTAAGTCCTAAGCGTGAGTTATACTCTGAATTGTTTTTTCACTTACTAGTTATATTTTGCCTCTTTCGTATGATTTATAATTTATGAGTTTTTTCACTCAATCCTTCAGAGCCGGAGTATATGCTCATTGTTGGGTCTTGAGCATGATCTAAGCCTATGTCTCGAATGTATATTACCATGCTAAACATCCACCTGAAGAGTCTTAAGGAAATGTATTAAGTCCAGTTCTAGATTTTTTTTACCTTTTCATTAAAAAATCACTTAATCTCGGCTAACAATTAAAATAAAGATACATTAAAAAGTGGTATTTGGGCATCAAATAGGCCATGTAGATGCTCATTTTTGGACCTAGGATAACCCATGTCTAATTACTCCACTTGCTTAAAATTAGTGATTTTCATCACTCAAAATTGATTTCTACCCCTCAAAAACCCAAAAAGGCATTTTTAATCAATAAAAATCAGCCAAGTCAAAAATAAAAGATAAAGGGGACAAGGTTGAGGAAAAATTAATGACAAAAGTCAAGAGGAAGTCAAAGGGGACAAATATCAAGTTGATTGGCAATCAAATAAGTTTGGATTATGGAAGATTTAACACATGTGCTAAAGGAGGTGCGACCCTCTTGGAGAGGTGGCACATCCTTAAGTGGGCAGCCCATCCCCAAAGAGGTGGAAGACCCTCCTTTGATTTGATTTATATTGACACTTGTTTTAAGTGTGGGTGAGGTGGCAGCCTTCATCCCACACTTGGCAGCTTGGTCCTCATTATTCTGAAGCCTCCTTTGAGGCCATGTTTCCCTGGAATCATCACCCTTTGTTGTGATAACAGAGCATTTCCCATTCCCATTTAGTTGGCTTTGGATTGAGAGGGACTCTATCATTGTAATATTTCTATTTCAGAATAAAAAAGACTTTGGGGCTCAAGAGGGTGTACTATCTATTTGTGTGGATGCAAATTGATGTCAGATCTATATCTATTAGGTGATATTTGTCTAGTTCTTTCTTAAATTTTGTTATATTGGCTTCAAAGGGATGTTATCATCTTGTAGGATAGGGATTTTCCATCTAGTTAGTAACATCTTTATTTGTTGATTTATATTTAGAGATTTTGATGTGTATAAAATTTTGTTTGAACTTTAACATACTCAAGTTCTTTTGTAGGTGACACCCATTTACATTAATCAGCTTATGCAAGGATTTTACATCTCTATGTACCATAGTTTGGAGTGGTGAAGAAGCTTGCTGCTTCCAACAACTTCAAGGGATCTTAAAGACTCAAATCTCTCCTTAGTTCATTCAAAAGACTCCATTGCCCATTCTACAATTTTCTCTCTCTCCTCTTTCTCAAAAAGTTTAAAAAATCGCTTTGGTTACTTGTTACTTACTACTTAGATATATTGTGATTCTTCAAATCATTATTTTATCTAAGTAGTAAGTTGCTTCAAAGATTAGATCTAGAGTTCCTATTTCAAGTTTGTTTATCTGCATCTAGAGTTCTAATCCAAAAAAAGTCAAATTTACAAGCATTTTACTCCAAAATTTAATGGTTGAAATTCTGATTTCATTTTAAAAAGATTAAGTTTGAGTATTTAGCAAATCTATGTTCTTATATTGCTACCTATAAATATATAACAGCAATAAAAGACCTTAAGGAAACTAGCTTTTTAGCTGAGTTCCTTAGTTAAATTCTGTCGAAATTTGCAAAAAGTAACTTAGAATTTTTGAGTTTGACTTCCATGTTCCAAGACACATTTAAAGTGTTTTTTGGGCATATTATACCTCGCTTGTTCGCTTTTTTGTGCAGGTTGACTAACAGGTAGAAGGAGATTCTGTCCGCTTTGGGCGGATTAGGAGCATCCAAGACCCCTAAGCAACATTTCACTTCATAGTCCTTTACTAAGGACTTATAGGACTCTAATGAAAGGTCACATGTCATTCCAATAAGCATTGTATAAAATCATATGTGTTAAGCTACAAGCTCCGCTTTCTTCTGCCTCTGCTGTGGGAGCAGGTTTTGGGTGGTTGTGTCAATCTTTGCATAATTTGTTAGCTTAGGATAATTTCTTTTCATTTATAAATAGAATAAGCTTACCTGTTAGATTAGTTTCACCCAAGATTAATTCTATAAATAAACCGCCCTCACACTTCTAAAAGGCCCTGGCCTCACTGGACCTAGTAATTAGTCACACATTTACTTTTTATGTTGTTATGTAAACTATCCCCCAAAGAACCTCAAAGGGCCTATCGTGATGGTAGTAATTAGTCTACACTTTATTTTTCTCAGTCTTAAATAAACCAAATTCCCTCACCATGCCCTTGACCTTCCAAATATGCAGTTCTGCCTCGATTCATTGGAGTAAGTTCACACTGTGTCGTCATGGTTGATAGTTTTAATTTGTATTTCAACCCTGTTGTTAATTTGATGTATGTGGAAAACTCAAGGACTCGAGAAGTAATGGCCCTCTCGACTTGGCTTCCCACCCTCATGGACATCCAAAGACTTTGAGGAAGTTTCATCTGGGTGAGACCACGGTTTCTGCAAGAAAGCTCTCCCAAGAATTTCCAAGCAAAGAGTTAACCTCCAAGGAGGCCCAAACCATTTCACTAATTGAACTTTAATTTCACCCCATTAAACACTAAACTACTGCCCACGCATTCCCATTAATCTGGTCTCAATTTTTCATATTCAGCAAAAGCCACCGGCTTCATTTTACAATTGGTTATATGTTTAAATTGAAATTGCACTGACATTTCTTAGTATCCTTTGCAGATGCAAGTTAATGTTCATTTGATTATGTATATTGTGGTGAATGATTGTTCATGTTATTTTACTTATGGTTAATGGTTTGATGAACCAATAAACTCCTAGATTTCAATTTCTTGTACCAGCTTAAGAGCCTTAGTATTATTTTGTTAGGACTACCCCTCGGGCTTCTCGCTTGTAGGGAGGCTGGCTCAGGATCTCTTGGCTTCGCTAGGAGTTGGCCTAGACGGAGGAGTTGAGGATTAGGTGACAGCACCTTAACTCTCACTTGCCCCCAAGGACACACCGAGTGGATTGAAGATTTCTTCCACGTCTCCCAGGTGTGTATAAGGCGGCAACAAGGTCAACTATGTTTCAAGGTGGTTAATTACAAAAGAATTACAAGTTACAAGAGAATTATAAGTTACAGATTTACAATAAAGAATAACTCAATAAAGAATCTCATATACATTCATTTACAAACTTTACAAAAAGGAATGATATATCACAATTACAATCTGACCAAGTATGTTTAATGTGTGCAGGAAAAAGAAGACTTGAGCATTCACCACATCATCATTCACACTAAATCATCAACATATCACTTCATCAACAAGATTATGGAGATTAAGCACAAATATTATGAAGGAGAGAAGACAATCTACACTCTTTACTATGAAACCCCCCCCCAAAAAAATTATTAGATGTGGCCAAGGGATTAAATAGTTAGGCTTTTCTTAAATATTTTAAGTTTATTGGCTTTCACCAAAGCCTCCTCCTCCTGTTGCCAAATAACTGCCGGGTGCTCAAGATAGTAAGGCAACGAGGCCCACCCTAGC
>SNQJ01S0148231.1:7896-41252 GCA_010110895.2 Picea sitchensis | reverse complement strand
ACCACACCATCTAAATCATCCTCGGACATTAACCTAGTCTCCTCCTAGATACAATTAGTCCATAGTCTATCAAAGTCTGGTAACTTCTCTTGTGCACAGATCCCCTGCACAAATGGTTCCCAAGACTTGGGAAGACCTCTCAATGCCACATTCACCAACTCAACATCCTCCACCTTATCACCGATGGCCACAAGCCGATCTCGGATCTGTGTAATCTTTATAAGATAGTTCACAACCGTGTCTTACTGGATATCTTGACAACTTGAAGCTGGTGCTTCAAATGTAACTTCTTGCCTGTATTCCCGTTTTGGTATAGACCTACCAAAGCAACATACATTTCCTTGGTAGATGTCTTCTCAACAATGTGAGGAATTAGGTGATCCTTTACGGATCAATAGGACTTGCAACAACACCCTCAACAAACTCCTTGAGGTCATTTCCTTCCAATAGAAGGAGAACCCTAGCATTCCAAGCTCGAAAGTTAGTTGCCCCTTCCAACTTGTCCTGTGTTCACCATGGTGACTTGCCCAGGACAAGAACAACAATCTTCCAATGTTGCGGAAAAATGTGTCTCAAGATGATCCCCTTCTCTTCAAATCCCAAGCTCTGATACCATGTTAATTTTCACATGAAACTCTATGTGGCTAATTTCAGATCTGAAAATTGCTTCCTAGTGAGCTAACAGTAAACCCTAGCTGTTATCACTGAACAATTTTACACTGAAATTATTGACTGAAAAATATAGCAGCAGAAACAACAAGAACATAGATGAATCATCAACACATATGAGACACAAAATTTCTGTTCCGTAACTCTTGTCAAATTCAGAAATTCTGAGGGCAAAACCAACCCTCTTAATAGCTTACAAAAATCACTAAATCTGAGGACAAAACCAATCCTCTCTACAACCACAAAATCAACAAACTTCCTGGGACAAATCCCAACTTACAAATCTGTTGCATACCACTTGTACGGCCTGTTGATGTCCTCTGTACTGCTGTTGATGTCAGCTTGTATGAACCTGCTCCTGCCCAGAAGAACCTGTACGAACGTACACGATTGTCCTTCTTGAAACCCATGTACATATGCGACTGTTCCCATTGCAACATGCATACATGTACTAAAATCTCGTACGGACGCTTTTGTACGGTCCGCACCACACGTGCGACCTTCTTCCCTTCTGCGACTGTTTCTCTCCTCCACACATGCAGTGCTTTCCTTGTCCAGAACAAAAAATAGAGAGTCCTTTAGCCCTAGGCCAGAGTTTTCATAGTTGTAGAAATTCCATTGCTGCTGAAATCACCAAGCTCCTTGACACAAGTGCAGACTCACTTTTGCTAACTCCATCATCACACTATGCCACCATATGATTTGTCACAATCTCTCCTCTCCTTATATAAGAGTCTTATGAGTGAGTTTAGGAACCCCTTCTAAACTCAATAATTAATTATAATATTTTATTCCTCTTTGTGGGTGTGAAACCTCAACACAAGCCCACAAAACCCATCAACTTGCCCATGAGGCCCTAGCCTCATTCCAAGGTCGATTTCATTAAAACGAAATGTTGATCTGGTGCCAACGAAGATTTCCACATGCCTGACACCTCGACCTCTTGTGGGAATACCTCCCGAAGCTACAAAATCAACACCGGTTCCCTAGCTTGCCTAGACGTTCCCATGGAGCATGAGAACTTTCTTGTAAATTTTTTTCTCTTGAGGGTGAGACCTAGGAGAGGTTTAGGGATCAGGGCAAACTCAAGGGAGAAACAAAAACACTTCTCCCCCACTATTTTTCTCATTACATTCATCTTTGTGTGCTTGAGCTTGGAGTGGGCAACTTGGTCTTCTTGATGGTTTTTGAGGAAGGCAAATTTGTGAGAGCTTTGAGGAGAGAACAATGGCTGCCATCTACTGCTGCAAATAGTTAGAGAGCTAAAGAGGTAAGCCCAAAGCCCATTATTTGTATTTTTTTGTATATCCTTGTGTTGTTTGTTTATGGATTTTTCTCTTCTCCTTTTCTTTCCCATTCCTTCGTCTCCCTCATTTTGTTGCAGGTTGTTCATCTAAGATTTGAGGAAAAATATTGTTCTTGTGGTTTATGGTTCCATTTTTTACTCTCATAGTGTTGGTGGGGAATAGGCATGAGAGGGAAGAAGAGGATAKTGGTCATTCTCATAGTGACCCATTATATGAAGATGAGGAAGGTTTGGAAGGGGATGAAAGTGGCAAAACTTCATTAACACCCTATTGGAGGTTTGTGACAATTTGAGGTGGGGAAAGGGGGTGGAACCACTAAATTTTTATGTAATTATAATTGACATCAAGGAAAACCTTATACCAGTTCATATACCTGTGTGAGGAGGCATCTTTGTGGGGTATTGGAGAGTGATGAGAATAAGGGGGCCATTGGGATCTAAATTTGCTCGAAGGTATCAAAGGAAGAAAGACAAAATACATCAAGATAGAGGAAGTTGCAAAAATAATGCATGGTAAAAAACAAAAGGTTCAATTTGATGCATCATCTAGATTTGGTGGCAACACATTTGCATCCCCTCATGCTAGTGGAACCTCAGGGCATGCAGAGGGTGGATCTAAACGAAAAATAGCAAATTTCCTTGATATTGGTGGTAGGGATGAGCTGGATGCAAAAGTGGTGCGGTTTCTCTATGCTTGTTGTGTACCATTCAATGTTCTTCACTCCCCCTATTGGCATGATATGGTTCATGCCATCAATAAAGCCCCCAAAGAATATAAAGGCCTCGGGTATTATAAAACTAGAATTGTATTACTAGACATGGAAAGGGAAAAAATTCAAGAGCTTTGACACGATTTATAGATAAGTGGGTGGACTGTGGGGTATCCATTGTATTAGAAACCAACATTTTGATAAATGTTCTTGGTGTTTCAGCTAGTGGTGCAGTTTTTCTTGCAACACATGACTCCTTGTCAATCACTTCATCTGCTCAACATTTCAAACCTCCTATTGAAAACCATTAATGAATTGTACAAGAGAGGTAAGAAACTCATCAAAATTTGTCATCGGGCATAGAATGGTCAATTACTTTTATGGCACTCACTCTACGCTGCAACTACTTAAGATCGCATATACTAGATTTGGCAGCTATTTCCTCACCTTTAGGTGCCTATTGAGGGTGAGACAAGCTTTGGGTGCTATGGTGATGAGTGATGACTAGGATGACTTGAACATTAATAGAGATGGTGCTAATTTAGTGAAGGGGACTATTCTTGACAATCATTTTTGGTCATAGGTTAAGTATGTTTTGCAATTCTCCAACTCAATTTATAACATGATTTGGTTTGCAAATTTATATTGGTCGGTCATTGGGGAGGAGTATGAGGTAATGTGTGAAGGATAAAGTTTGAAGCTTTTAGTATAATTCTTGTTATCGAGAGTAATAAACAATAATGTGATTTGAGTTTCAAATTTGTGTACTTGTTGCTCGTTTCTTTAGCTTAACGTGTTTCAATTTCTAGTAAAAATCAAGATGCAATTTTGATAGAGATTTTAGGGTTTTGTTTTCCAAATTAGGTAGGTTAGAAATCAAACTAGGACCATTACCATGTACTGAAAAATTTCAACACTACAGTCCTCTACAATATGCTTCTGTCTCTTTTCTCTTTCAATATCTCCTCTACACTAATGCTAATACTATGGAAAAACTAGCGGTTAATGAAAAAGTGAACCCTTTTCCGCCTTTTGATAGGTTTTTGATAGCTAAATTAGTGTTAGGTTTAGGGTTTCAAACTCCTCTTGGAACCTCGATGATGCTTTTAGAAGTCTCTAGAAGCATCATTGTTTTAGCAAGGCCCAAACTTGAGAGATCTTGGGGGGTTTCTTCCCCCCCACTAGCGATATATGTGTGGAGTTGTCGACTTAATTCTTGGGATGGGACTCACCCTTCCAGTAGGAAACCCTCCGCTTCTTGACAACAATAGTAGGCCCCTCCCTCAAGATGGTGCAGTACACAACAAACCAACGCTTCTTCTAGCATTGGTGGATAATTTTCTATCAAGATTTTTTTTCTCTTTGACCTCAAATGATAGGAGGGACACATAGAGTTGGACGACTTGTTTTGGTGGATTGTTTCCCCCCATCCTAGATGATAGGCCTAGTGGACACTAAGGCTTCTTCCCCTTCTACTAGCTCCGTTTGTCATTGCGTCCTTCTCGAGATTCTTTGGATTTTGGCCCTTGGCTATTCATGTATTACTCCGGATCAGTGTTGTATATCTCTTTGATATTCCGATAAATTCCGAGTTAAAACCTTGTCCGATATATTCAAAATGTTTTGAGATATTCCGAGTTAGACCCTTGTCTTGCAACATTTTCCGAGACATTTCGATATTTTCCATCGATGTCACCAAGAAATTACATTCCAGACCCTCGTCGATACTTTCCCCGAGACGAGATATACAACATTGCTCCAGATTATCTAGCAATACTTTCTTTTCTTTCTTAGCTATTATGTTTTTGATATTAGATTAGTTTTACTTCTGGATTTTGTATAGAGTGGCCTTGGTGCTCCTATGGTGGATTGAGACTATTGTACTTAGCAATCCCATTGACCTCTTTGTGGGTTTGCCGAACTTGAACTTTGAGGTTCGAAGTTCGGCGAACCTCAAAACAACGTTTAGGTTCGGATGAGGTTCGGTTGAGGTTCGATTCAAGTTCGCTCTGTTCGATTCAACCATTGAAATGTGCCCTCGAACCTACATACAACCATCAAATGTGCAGTCGAACGTCGAGGTATCTCTCCGGGGTCCCATGGGCTACAACTAATGGCACACATAGCTATTATATATATATATTTTTAAATGTATATAGTCGAACCTGAAGTCGAACCTCATCCGAAAATTCGAACCCGAATCGAACCTAATCCTTGTCGAACCCGAACCATGTGACATAGGTTACTTGTTGGATACAATTTTTATCTTATCTTATCCAGTGGATTCCTACATGTTACGAACTCCTTATATTTGAATTATGGTAAGTTGACATGGTTGGCACTTGGACGTGTGGGGAATATTTGAAGAGTTACCTTGTTGGGGCCATAACTTTCATATACGAACTCTGTTTCAATGCGAAGAACAATTTCTGTTGTTGGGCTACAGAATCGCAGCAACAAAACTAACAGAAAGCGGAATTATTTCAAAGGAAAATAATGAAATGAAACTACAATACTGGAAATGTAATCACACTGCAATAAACATTAAAAGAAGCAACAGAGGTATTCATAATTGAGTGGGCCCTGACTTAAGGAGGATTGATGAATCCCTAAATGAAACCATAATCAATAGGAATTGGAATTACAATACTCAACTACATTTGTAGCTCAAACTCTTTTTAAAGAAATGAAAAAACTAGCTAACCTACTTGAGCTGTTGTGACCTATTTAAATACAAAGGAGTCCTTGAATCTCCTAGAACGAATTCTAGGGAACCCAGACTCCATTCAACTGCGTCTAGTGTGCCTTGAATTTGTGACAAATGAGTGTTGTCGTACTAGTTCTAGTGCGCCTTGAATTTGTTGGTTATGTTTGCTTAAACTGGTTCTTCATACTGATGACATGTGTGAGAAATTGTAGAAAACTGTTGTAGTGTTCCATATTGGCATAATACTTGTAATAAATCTTGTTTTTCTAGCTTATGAAGATTGATTCTTAAAGTGTTACTGCAGGTTATAATCCGGATGAGACCCATGAAAGAAGATGAGAATGAGGTGACTCAGATTGTCCAAGTGCTCTCTCCAAACACTGTAATGGTCGTTGACCAACATTTTACGTTTGATGCGGTGGCAAATGTAGATTCCACACAGGTAAAAATTAGCTGGATGAAATGCCAAGGTGTGAAGCAATCTCTTTGTTACCTAAATTAATATAAATAATGTTTCCATACTATTGTATCAACTTTTTTTCAGAAAGACATATTCGAGATGGTTGGCCTACCTTTGGTGGAGAATTGCATGGAAGGGTTTAATAGTTCAATATTTGCTTATGGCCAGGTATTTCTTCAGTAGTTGTAAACTATTTTTTGCAGCTTCATTTATTTGATTTTCTTTTAATATATTCCTTTTTTATACAATAATTTGTTTGTGTGTTCTCTCTTGTGTAAATTGTTTTGATGGCATATTGCAAATACTTCATAAATATACAAAAATATTCTAATAATCCTAAATATAGAAAGATTGCCCATGAGACTGCGCACATTTTTTTATCATTCATTTCAAAATGTGAAAGTGTTGATTTTTTATTCCTCTTTCAAATTTTTATCTGGAGAATCTGGATATAGAATTTTACTTATAAGATGAATCTTTTATTGGGCAATCACTTCTCAAATTATATCCTCTGAGCAGAGCACAATTGATTCATTCTTTTTCATTCTTGGATACAGACGGGAAGTGGAAAAACTTACACTATGTGGGGGCCGACATACGATTCGAGTGGAGATCAATTCCCAAACAAAGACCGGGGTCTAACTCCTCGTGTATTTGAGCAACTTTTTTCCCGCATTGAAGAGGCAAGTCATGTTTTGTGTTGGCTTCAGCACCATTTGACTGAAGTAGATTGCCTGCCTATTTAACATTTATTCTGGATTAATCCTGTATTTTGGGTTTCAGGAAGAGGCTAAGAATATTGATAAGCAACTGCGCTACCAGTGTCGTTGTTCATTCCTGGAGGTGAGTTACATCTATAATATTATGGAAATGTGCATCTGCTGGTTTGATATAGGGATGCCATTTGTATTTATTAAACTCAAAATCATATGTACTTATTTGCAATTGATGGCAGATTTATAATGAACAAATTACAGATCTTCTGGAGCCAAATCGAAGAAATCTTCAAGTAAGTAACCTTCAAACAATCTAATCTGTATAATTCTACTTGGATATAATGCTGTTTAACTAATATGCAAGAGCACTTTGTGAACAGATCAGGGAGGACACAAAGACTGGTGTGTATGTGGAGAATCTCACAGAGGAGTATGTTTCAAGCGTAGCTGATGTAAAACAGCTTGCTCTCCGCGTACGTAAATTGGATTTCCTTGGCACTTTCTTAGGATGCATCTATAAGTATTTCAAAATAGAAAAAATGATTATTACAGAAGTCTATATTTACAAAATGAGGCATGAGAACATAGAAGGATATTAACAAATAGTAGAATGAGAAAGTATTTGGAGATGTGTTCCTTCTCCCCTTCTTTGGATGCCTTTATAAATATCAACATGAAAACGTCTATTCTAAAATGCTCCACTAGTTGCATTACAAATCAGATATTTACAAAACATGGTGTGATAAGAAGCCTAACTGAACCCAATAAGGTGATCAAATATATTGTAGAGTATGCTAAATGTTATCAGTTGTAAATGCACATATAAAAAAGCCAATTAATACTGCTTTAGAATTTGGTTCTCAAACTAATTTCCTTGATCATTATTTTACAGGGTCTTGCAAACAGGAGAGTGGGCACAACAAGTATGAATGCTGAGAGCTCTCGCTCTCATAGTGTGTTCACCTGTGTACTAGAATCTCGATGCAAGGTAATATTTAAGTTTTCAAGCCTTCTTAACGAACCATCTATATGTTGCTCATGTGTGAAACAAGAATGGAAATTATATTGGCAGAAAGGAGTATATTCATTTCTGCATTCTTAACACATTAGGATGTAACCAACCATGTACAGGCAAGCACTGATGTCAATTGATGCAAATCTTTTCCCTTAGTTCTTGTTGCACACAATGGTATTACTTTCCTGTCAATGAACAGGACTTTTTCAAAATGTTGAACTAGTCGCTTTCCTGTTAATCACACAAATGAATTGGGTGGTTTACAAGCTCAAGGAGTGGAGTTTCTGGTTTACAGTATACCAGCTATATCTCAGCTGGTATATTGTCAATAAGAGAGTGCAAAATTAATCACATTTCCTCGAACTCAAATTATTTACATTTGCAAACTTTCCATTTCTACTATTAGACAATACTTTTAAGGCTAGGATATGTCTTATATGTTTTCCTGCCTTCCTTTGGTATCTTTTTCTCTGAACTGGTTATCCCAATTTGAAGAACTACATTTCTCCCTTTCTCTCAAGCAAGCAGAGCATGTTTGGAGTTAAGCTTAAGATCTAGTGCAGGAAGTTGTTTTGAGTTCTACTCTGTTGAGTTATGGCAGACAACTTTACATTTTGAATGAAATAGTTGGCATACCACCCAATTCTATGATTAGGGCAATACTTTTAAGGGTAGAATATATCTTATATGTTTTCCTGCCTTCCTTTGGTATTTTTCTATCTTAAGTAGCATCCTGCAGATTTGAAGAACTACCATTTCTCCCTTTTTCTCGAACAAGCAGAGCATGTTTTAAACATAAGCTTGAATATCTAGTTGAGTATGTTGTACTCTGTTGAGTTATGATTGAAAAATTTACATTTCTAATTAAATGGTTGCCAGGCATGGGGTTGTCATTATTAATTTGTTTGAACTTTGAAGTAAAAATGCATAATCAGATTGATTTTACTTTTAATTCCTCTCTCATAAGCATACATAATTAACAATAATTTTGTTTTTTGCAGTGCACATCAAGCGGGTTAAGTAGTTTGAGGACTAGTAGAATTAACCTTGTAGACCTTGCTGGATCGGAGCGACAAAAATTGACAGGTGCAGCTGGAGAGCGGTTAAAGGAAGCTGGCAACATTAACCGTTCACTATCACAACTTGGGTATGCTTTAATCGTCCTGACTGTACTTCCTTTTTTTGTTTCCTTAGAATTTCTTGATCTGAATTTTCACTTCCTTTGCACAATTTCAGGAATTTGATTAAAATTCTGGCAGAAGTTTCACAAACAGGAAAGCAAAGACATATTCCATATCGTGATTCCCGCTTAACATTTTTATTGCAAGAATCTCTTGGTGGGAATGCCAAATTGGCCATGGTTTGTGCCATATCTCCAACAACAAGTTGTAGAAGTGAAACATTGAGTACGTTAAGGTTTTCTCAGTGATCCAAGGCTATACAGAACAAGGCTGTTGTGAATGAGGAAACAAAAAATGATGTTAATTTGTTGTAGGATCAGATACGACAGCTGAAGGATGAGCTAATGAGAATGAAATCAAAAGATGATAACCAGCCTGCCAACAATGGTGGCTATTCTACAGGATGGAATGCTCGTAGAAGTTATAATAATCTACTGAGGTTGAGTCTTTGTCGCCCACTCACACTGCCATACACGGATACAGATAGCGATGAAGAAATGGGGATAGATGAAGATACAGTTGAAGCATTATCTTCTGACACAGCAATCCTATCAACAATTGATGAAGAATCCACAAAGGAATCGAGGACCTCAAGCATTTGTGAAAAGGAGGAAATCCAAAATGGCTTATATGGATTCAATAGAGAAAATGTTAGTGCTTCAGCTAAAATTGGGCCAAACAATGATTTGTTCCCTTCAAGAATAGATTTGGTGGTAGAAAGTAAAGAATTCACTAATGAACTATCACCAATGAGAGATGTTGATATGGGAGAAAATCAAACTGGGACCAATTTAAGTTGTCAAATTCAAGATGTCCATTTCGAGGATTGTGAAACAGCTGAGATCCAAGCAGGTAGTAAGTCTTCTCAGCAGGTTTCTAAAGAAATATCTTTGTTGACACCCAGCATGGAGCATTCTGAATCCACAAAGGGTGGCTCTGGAGCTTCTGATGTTGAACAGGTCCAGCAGTKGGCTATCTTAGAACACCATTCTAGTGTCCAAACCGATCATGAAGTACTTATCGGATCTCATCCACATAAAAGTTTATCTACCTGTGATTTGGATATTAAGGATGATACACCAGCATCCAAAAGTTTGGGAAATTCATGTAATGATAAAACAGAGTCTGCATGTGATGCCTCTGTTAGTGAAAGTGGTAGTCTTCATAATAACACAAATGCTTTGTCTCCCACTTTAAGCATTGTACCATCCTCCTCTTCTCCCATTCTTCAGTCTCCACCACTTAGTGTCTCCCCTCGGATTCAAGAGGGTAGGAGGAGTGTGAACAAATCATTTAGCAAGTCAACTTTGTCTCCTCCAAACGAAAATAGAAACTCTGGGTTGGGTTCAGAGATGTTGAACTTATCCTTTGCGCAGTCTGTAAGGAAGAGTACCCATCCTCTGTCCAATAAAAGTGGCAATTCAAGAACAGAAAAATTGGCTGCTAGTCTCCAACGTGGCCTTCAAGTTTTTGATATCCACCAACAAAATTCAGCTGTAAGAAAATCTTCTGTAAGATTCTCTTTCCAAACTTTAAACCTGAAGACGCCACCTCAGATTCTTGATAAAGTTGATAAAAGTGTACAGACTTCTCCAAAGAGGGGATCCTCTGCAGCAACATCTCTAATCACAGAGCTGCGTGCATCTTGTGGAAGACTTGATATAATTGAGGCAAATTCCTTCAAGGACAAAGAAGACATGCAAGATAAGTCCCAATGGCAGTTAATGCCTCTTGAAAAAACAAAAAGTTCAAAAGGACCTAGGCATGAACTTAGTCAAGTAAGTATCTACCTTGAGTAATTTGAAGAAATGTTTTGCACTAGTGAATGAGGGTTTGCTTCTGAAGGAGAGTTGACTGACAAACTGATTTCATATTATCTGATTATTATCTTATATTTGGTGAATCAGGCAGTGGAGGGAGTTTTAGCTGGGTCCATAAGAAGAGAAATGGCCCTGGAAGAGGTCTGCAACAAGCAAGCCACGGAAATCGAGCACCTTAACCGTTTGGTATATATATATTTTTCTCGACAGAAACAAGATTTTTTATTGACTTTGAAACAAAGATTTACAGTGAATTGAATAGCTGTATAACTTGCTTCTGCCTGTCATGACTGGAAATTAACAGCATTAGCTTCATCTTCACATATATTCAAAATTTCTGAGATATTCTTGGATTTCTAACCATTCTTAATACTTTAAAGTTTACACATATTACTAACAAGAAAGAAATACTGCTTAAAAGTTTACAGATATAAACTTGAAGTATATGCTGAAAAATTCCAGAATTTTAGTTTTAGTTATACTCAGAATTTGTTGGCACATCCATGCTTTTATGCTGTTTATTGTGCAAAATGCAAGCAGTCTCTTCATTTTTTCTAACTGCCCCTTAAAATCATGTTTTTTTAGGCCTGTTTGCTATGACTCATGAGCTTCAGTCTTGAAATGGTTGCCAGACTGCCAGTTTCCATATGAAACATAATCTCTTGAATTTTTGCTTTATCTTGGTTCCGTTCATCAAACTGAAGCAAGCTGATCATAATTTTAGGAAGGATAGATGATTGTGTCCGTGTCCTTGCATCCATATTTGCAGTGCTCCTTCTGGAACCAATTTATTGCCTTCCCTGTTATATCCTCTGTGTAGACATGCCATATTTGTGTATTGATTCTGATGTACCTAGCAGTCCCTTTGACCTATTTATGGTCATTTGTTGGACATTAATAAATTTACCTTATCGTATCTTATCTTATCCACAAACTGATCCAACAGAGATATGCTATGCTGGATTTACTCTTCAGCTGAAGATTATTTGGAGGATGATTTTGGAGTAAGGCTGCCACTATTACGTGTGGATCCCCAAACCATCTGATTTGGTCTGTTGTGAAATTCAATAGGCATTCAGCTGCTCGGAGAATTGCCAAGTATTCTGCCATATTGTTTGCGGCAGCTCCTAAATTCCAAGAGAATTTGCAGACTATGGCTCCTTCTGGCCACAAGATTAGACCACCACATCCTGAAGGTCCAGGATTTCCTTTCACTTCATCAATGAAGAGAACAAAGCTTTGGGAGATTATCCAGTCTTTTATGCTTTTCCCAGAGAGATTAAAATGAAATGAAGGTTTTTCTGACTATATTTCTTGCTTCTCAGCTTCTGCTGTCCACTGTTTCCCTTTGGGATTGGGCCTCTCTATGTCGTATATTCCTCGATAATCTGTCATAATTGATTCTCTGATTATGGCAACACATGGAATTTCTCAACTGCTCAACATTTCTCCCTTCATCAGTGTAAATGAGATTATTTCTGCTCAGCCATACTTGTCACAAAGAAAACCTAGAGATGAGGGGCAAGAGGGATTTGATTAATGTCTTTCCTTTCTGGACTCTAGGGTAGTTCTTATACCAGCCAACAAAAACTTGATCCCAGCTGGACGGTCTAGAAGATAGATGGATATTTAGTTCAGAGATAATAAGGTTCCATAATGAGATCATTAAGGCGAAGTCAGGGAAAAGATGGGTCATGGTTGTTAAGAAAATAGTGAGGAATGGTTTTACCTACACAAGAAAAAGTGAAATTCTAAGTTGTCTCAATGAGAGATTAAGTCCCAGCCATTGATCTAGTAAAAGATCTAATGGCTGGGATCTCCTACGGATAGAGGGCCCACATAAACCGTAAGCAAAAGTAAAAAGGAAGTTACCTAGAGTCTTAGAGAAGGCGAGAGTGAAAGGAGGGGCGGATGCATATGCAAGAAAGAGAGAAAGATGAGCCAGTGCGGCTCTGGATAACCCGCACCTGGTATGATTGGTCTAGTGGTGGCCAGACCACACCAGAACACAGAGATACAGGCCGAGTAGGGCCACTGTCATTGAGGGACAGCAAAAAATAGCCGAGCTAGGGCCATATCGGGCAGGAAAGGAGAGACCCGATCCGTATCAGTCCGTATGAGCTACAGGAGTACGGATCCATGTCGTGTATGACAGGGCTGTAAGAAGTTTACATTTGTTTTGTATTTTTCTTCTGAAATAAAATAAAAACTTTCTTATCTATCTCTTTTTTTTATGAAGAGAGCAACTGTTCTGTTCCATATTCAGTGTGTATATTTTCCTTTTAGTTTTACAATGATTACCTCGCTATCTTTACAATGAACACACCAGGATGGACAAAGTATACCCTTTTTAAACAAGTTCTCAGCAATTAGCAGCTTGGTATGCACTGTGAGGCATAATAATTAATTTTCCTTTGGAGCAAGATCCTGTTCCACATGATGGAAGCACATAGGACCTAGGAGTGGACTGCTTCAAAATAGTAAGGTACCCTTGCTTTACAGTGTATTGTCCTCTTGTGTTTCCCCATGAGAGGTAGTTCTCTTTCTGAAAGCAGTTGGGGCTGAACCTTTCAGGGCTAGGGTCATTTCCCTCCAGTGCTTTATCAAAGGAAGGGGGAGATTTGAAGGCCACTTCCATCCCCTTTCCAAACTGTTTTCTCATCTTCACCCTAAAGAGAGATATCAGCAAGAGTCTGAACACCATGATTTTCTGCCCAACCTCTTTGGGAACTCAGCAAAGGCCTTTGAGCCAAGGGAAGATTTCCCCATAATGGATTCCCTCCATATCTTGATTGTTTTCTCATTCCATATCACAATTTTTGCATTTCCCCAAGCCACCAAGGAAATTTTTGCCCCTTTATTTCCTCCATTATATCCACAGAAAATATATGATTGGTTCCCCCATTTCACTTAGCATTCCTTGCGGAGCCATGAGAGTGGAGAACCTGTATAAGAGCAGTGCTGATACTATTGATTTTATGAGTACCACTTGGGCGTGAGGGTTTAGCCATTGGGTCCTCCCAATGTTAAATTTTCATTCTAAACTTTTCTAAAACTGGAGCCCAGTCCTTGGAAGCTAACCTTCCTCTACAGCAATTGAAATTCCAAGGTATGCAATTACTCCACATTTAGCCTTCATAACTGAAGTCAAGGATTATAGATATCCTGCTTAATTTACTGTCATTGACATCACTGTCATATATTTTTGATTTCCCGCTGTGTAGTTTTCCTTTAGAAGCTGCGAGGAAAAGGTCTAGAATTTTTTAAAATATTTTTTCCATGGTTGTAGATACAACATCTGGCAAGATCGTGTCATCAACAAACTGTTTTTTTTTGAGCTATAGCTTCCTCTTATCACGATGAGGGTAAGGAGCCCAAATCTATTCCACCAATGCTGCCCAGGACTTTGCATCTGGCCCCAACCTCTTGTGTGTGCACTGGTGCACGGCATATCCACAAGTGTGAGCACAAGCACAAGCATTAGCATGTCACTTGGAGGGACTTGAACCTTGATGGGGACTATATTAGCTACCTTCTTTCACCAACCTGGCAAGCTACCGTTGACAACATCAACAAACTGAGTGAAATTCTTTTTGATCCTTGAACTATTTCAATTCCCAGGAGAGAGCTTTTTATCCTCGCCAATTTTAGGGCGTTCCAAGGGATTCTGTTAGAATAATATACAGGAAGGGGGTGGATAGAGGGCATTCTTTCCTGAAGGTAGAGGGTCTCCCATTGGCAAGGTGGGGCAATCCAGGATGAGCTTATACATGCCTTAACCCATTCTATGAATCCCTCTTCAAAACTAAACATGGCAACGATCTTATAGATAAATGAGAGGTTGACTCTTTCAAAAGCATTTTCCATGTCTAGTTTAATCACGATATCCTGTCTCTGGGATTTCTTGCTTGAATGGATTGCTTCCTGCACCAGAATGATGTTTTCTTGGATAAATCTGTCAGGCACAAAACCTCCCTGTTCTTCAGAAATTATCTTGCTGAGAAGTTTCTTGATTACGTAGAGACTATAAGTTTGGAACATACTTTATATGTGACATTGCATAACGAGATTGTTCTGAATCTTCAGAAATTTGCCAGATTAGTTTCCTTCAGGATGAGGGCTAAGAACATGGAATTTTATCGCCCCGTCTTTCCCTGATTTCTACATTCTTTCACAACTGCTTGGAATTTTTTTTGCTGTAAATCTATCAGGCCCAGGGCCCTTATCGGTGTGAAGGGAAAATTTATTTTCTTTTACTTCTTTTGTTGGTGACCAGCTGATAAAAATATTGTGCGTCGAATCTCGATCCCCAAATTTCAGCTATATATGTTCTTGATTTTAATTTTAGTCTCCAATATTCCTCTTCTTGTCACTTGATGTGATGCTATATGAAGACTGCAATCTCCTTCTTCCTGTATGAGAACCTCTGTTCCTGATTGTTCTATTTAGAATTGGGTTGCAGCCAATTGAAGCTCTGCTTGATTCTTTTACTTCCTGGGTCATAACAATGAATTTTAACCAGAATTTTATGAGGAGGTGAAAGGGATAATGAAAGAGGAGATGGAGAGATTAGAGTTGTACAAAGAGTTGTGTGTTAAAAATATTTCAAGTCTTTCTGCTATGAATTTAGGTCTTAGTCTTCTATTTTTCCATGTTTACTTCTTTCCTTTGGGTTTTACATCCAAAAAAACCCCTTTCCTGTATAACGTTTTCTACATATTCTCTCTAGGTATCCCAAACTATGGAGCATCCTCTTTTTTTATTGTTAAGAATTAAAGAAAACTCTCTTGTTATAATTCTATTAAAGGGGAAAGGAAGTGATTCCTGAAGGGAATTCCAAAATTTTTTCTTCACAATGAAATTATTGGGGGAATAAACATTTGTTATTTGGATCCTGGAATGAGAGCTTCAATTGAGTGAGAGGGCAGATTGCTGTGATCCAATGGTCAGCTTTCACTATGTTGGCACATATAACCGCTAGATGTCCTGAGATACCTCTAGATTCAATGATAATCCTGGCCATATTTCTCCAAAAACTGTTATTTTTCCAAGTTTACTTCTTTCCTTTGGGATTTACATCCAAAAAAACCCCTTTCTTGTATAACGTTTTCTACATATTCTCTCTAGGTATCCCAAACTATGGAGCATCCTCTTTTTTTATTGTTAAGAATTAAAGAAAACTCTCTTGTTATAATTCTATTAAAAGGGAAAGGAAGTGATTCCTGAAGGGAATTCCAAAAWTTTTTCTTCACAATGAAATTATTGGGGGAATAAACATTTGTTATTTGGATCCTGGAATGAGAGCTCCAATTGAGTGAGAGGGCAGATTGCTGTGATCCAATGGTCAGCTTTCACTATGTTAGCACATATAACCGCTAGACRTCCTGAGATACCTCTAGATTCAATGATAATCCTGGCCATATTTCTCCAAAAACTGTTATTTTTCCATGTTTACTTCTTTYCTTTGGGTTTTACATCCAAAAAACCCCCTTTCTTGTATAACGTTTTCTACATATTCTCTCTAGGTATCCAAAACTATGGAGCATCCTCTTTTTCTATTGTTAAGAATTAAAGAAAACTCTCTTGTTATATTTCTATTAAAAGGGAAAGGATGTGATTCCTGAAGGGAATTCCAAAATTTTTTCTTCACAGTGAAATTATTTGGGGAATAAACATTTGTTATTTGGATCCTGGAATGAGAGCTCCAATTGAGTGAGAGGGCAGATTGCTGTGATCCATTGGTCAGCTTTCACTATGTTAGCACATATAACCGCTAGACGTCCTGAGATACCTCTAGATTCAATGATAATTCTGGCCATATTTCTCCAAAAACTGTTATTAACTCTATTGAAATCAGTAGCACTTAATTTAATCTCTCGAAGGAGGACCATTGCTGGTTTCTCCTTCCTTATTAAGGACTTGAAACTTTTTCTTCTTTCAGGGCTTTCTATTCCCTTACAATGCCATGACAAAAGCCTCAAGATTTTGGGGGTTTGTTCTTCTTACCTGATTCAAATGCTTAAATCAAGGAAGAGGAGGATCATGGTGTCCCATCCTTTGTTGAAAGCTGGAGGGAGGTTCCTTTCATGAGTTAGCTGTTCAGGCTGATTTGTTAATTCTTCCGTGTCTTCATTGAAAGGGTTTGCATTTTCCAGGGAGATTTTCCCTTCCTCACCTATTTGATCCTCAGTTTGTTTGCCTACATTTTGAGAGGTTTTACTGGGATCTCGCTGCTTATTTTCCAAAACTGTATATTTGTTTTGTGTTTTTGCTACTCCTTTTTCCTTTGGATGATTTTGTTTCTGCACTTGCTTCTTCTTTTGGCTATTTGAAACTTTATTATATCTATCTTCTCCTCCTGGTTGTGGAGGCGCAGTCAATGGAACTGTCTTCTCCTTTGGGCAGTCTTTGGGAATATGTTGGCACTCTTGGCAGAAGGGAATCTGCTCATAATCTGGTTTTTGAATGTGAACCTGGTCTCAATTGAATCTCAGTGGATTCTGGAAGGCCTTTCTCCAGGTTGACTTCTTCACAAATGCACGCACAAGAATAGATCCATCTGCGCATGCTTCTTCTTTTTGCTATTTGGAACTTTCTAAAATCTATCTCCTCCTGGTTGTGGAGGCAGTCTGTGGAACTGACTTCTCCTTTGGGCAGTCTTTGGGGAAGTGTTGGTACTCGTGGCAGAAGTTACATTTGAAAGGAATCTGCTCATATTCCAGTTTTTGAATGTGAACCAAGTCTCTCAGTTGAATCTGAATGGATTCTGGAAGAGCTTTCTCCAGGTTGACTTCTTCACAATGCAAGCGCAGACATCGATCCCTGATTTTGCCTCTGATTTATCTATATATATGTCGAGCAGATTTTGAATTTCTTGCAGAGTAGCTTCATCCCAGAGAAATAAGTGAAGCGAAGATGAACCCAAACCAGTACAGCTGCAGGGATTTTTTCTTCAGGATTGAAACTGAAAGACCAATGATTTAGGTAAATATCATTGGCTCCAAATTCCAATAAACCATGGACCTCCTCAAAAGATTGTCTCTGTCTACCTTTGATTCGAAGAGAGAGCAAAACCCTTTTGCACAATAGAAATGCCTAAACTTGCCTTGCATTAGGGGATCCTAATGGTGCTGGATCCGTGCCACCATTGTGTTTGGACTAGGCTGCCATTGAATTTTCCTATCAACAGATTCTCCAAAAACATGAGAGTTTTACTAAAAGGAACACCAGATTTAACATTTTCCAGGCTTTGCTTTTTTGGCTGCTGTTTCATGCAATCATCTTCAAGGCAGCATCTGCTTGCTGGGAGGGAAGAGAATGTGAAGAATAAGGAGAGCTCAGGCTTTCCCTTCCCCCCTCTGCCTCCATTGAAGGAGGAATCTCAGATGCAGAGTGATGCCAGATAATACCTTAAAGATTCAGAGTGATGCCATTCGGTTTCTTATCAATTTTTTGGAAGAGCTTTTAGAAAATTCTACTTGAGACTTCTTTCAAAAGATATTTGGTCTTTACAAATCTCTCTCTCTGTTTTTTCCCCTTCTTTTTAAATGGGAGAGCCCCTTTTCTGTGTTAGATTGATATGAGAAATAGATCCAGAAATTATGAGTTGATACTAATTTCCCCCAAATAAATTTTAAACAAAACACTGGTTTCATAATCGACAATCAGAAAGCTTGATGAGATGGAATGATCCTCTGTTTCAAAATGACCAATACCAAGATAACCAAACATTCCAGCTGCTCTGTCTATAAAGAAGTATCTACAGGAATTCTGAACCTCTTCTCCCAGAAACATGGCCATTTCCAACTATATCCAAAAAAACTATAAGTATAGAATGAAATTTAAATCGCCCTTCATAATTTTCCATGGTTGCATTTTGTTGGCCATATCATGGGTAAATTTCCAGATGACTTTCCAACAAGTCTCCCATATTTGCTCAGAGCTAAATTCAATTGCTTTTGTGAACTCATCATCAACATTCATGAGTGCTTTCCAAATTCCAATTATCAGAAAGCTTGATGAGATGGAACGATCCTCTGTTTCAAAATGACCCATACCAAGATAACCAAACATTCCAGCTGCTCTGTCTATAAAGAAATATCTACAGGAATTCTGAACCTCTTCTCCCAGAAACATGGCCATTTCCAACTATATCCAAAATAACTACAAGTATAGAATGAAATTTAAATTGTCCTTCATAATTTGCCATGGTTGCATTTTGTTGGCCATATCATGGGTAAATTTCCAGATGACTTTCCAACAAGTCTCCCATATTTGCTCAGAGCTAAATTCAATTGCTTTTGTGAGCTCATAATCAACAATCATGAGTGCTTTCCAAATTCCAATTATCAGAAAGCTTGATGAGATGGAATGATCCTCTGTTTCAAAATGACCAATACCAAGATAATCAAACATTCCAGCTGCTCTGTCTATAAAGAAATATCTACAGGAATTCTGAACCTCTTCTCCCAGAGACATGGCCATTTCCAACTATATCCAAAATAACTACAAGTATAGAATGAAATTTAAATTGTCCTTCATAATTTGCCATGGTTGCATTTTGTTGGCCATATCATTGGTAAGTTTCAAGATGACTTCCCAACAAGTCTCCCATATTTGCTCAGAGCTAAATTCAATTGCTTTTGTGATCCTCTCAACTGATGGGTTGGGCATATGTTGTAGCTGCTTTCTGGAACCTCTGGGGCACTCAGAATCTCATTTCTTGTGGCAAGTGGAATTTCTTGTCAAACTGAGTCAATTACATCCCATGTCAACATTATTGCACCAGAACCTGTGATCAGTGGTTAGCTGTTGCCGAGTAGGAAGAACAAGTGAATTAATAGTGTCTACAAATTGTATTTACTAAAAAATAAGCTGTCTTTGTATGTTTATGAAGAAAAATTATTGGCAATTCCCGAGAGTTGAGCAAACCATGTGTACATTTTGACATTTTGGCTCATGCAGGTTCGACAATACAAACATGAACGAGAATGCAATTCCATCATAGAGCAGGCTAGAGAGGAAAAAATTTCCCGTCTTGAAGCTCTTGTGGATGGTGCCATCTCAAGTGAGGAGTTTCTGAAAGATGAACTGTCATTACTTGCTTTTGAACACAAGGTTTGTTGTATTCTGTGCATCCTGCAATTGTCTCTTCCATCTTTGCCTGGAAAGCATATTTGGCAGAATAAATTCTGTAGTTTGGAATAGATCCCTTACCCAACTATTTTTTTGTGTAAATGCAGTTATTGGAAGACAAATTCCAGAATCATCCGGAAGTGACACGAGCAATGATTGAGGAAAAACGTCTTTCAGAGGAACTAGAGAAGTACCGTAGCTTCTGCGAATTAGGGGAAAGGGATGCATTAATGGAAGAGATAAAGAATCTGCGAACTCAGTTGCAGTATTATTTAGATTTGAACAGTTCTGTATCTGCCAAGAAATTGCAGCTGTCTGTTGTCAACCAATCTATTCAGAGGCCTGAATTTAACGAATCTGCTCATTCCCTGGGTCTCTCTAGCATCTCTGAGTTGCCTGTTGCAGCTCCTGATGTAATCAGAGACACTTTGTCAGACAATAAATGGGAGGAGGAGAATAGGCAGTGGACAGAGAGGGAAAGCGAATGGATCTCTTTGGTTGATGACTTGAGAGCAGAGCTCGATTCTGTCAACCGCTTAGCAGAGAAAAGAAAGCAAGAAGTGGAAAATGAGCAAAGATGTTCTGAAGAGCTGAAAGAAGCACTCCAGATGGCTATGGAGGGTCATGCACGCATTCTGGATCAATATGCAGAGCTTCAAGAAAAATACATGGGCTTGCGAGCCAAGCACCGAAAGATTAGAGAAGGTGTAGCAGATGCCAAACGGGCTGCTGTAATGGCTGGCATTAAGGGTGCTGCATTGACCTTAATTGAATCTCAGGCAGCAGAACTAGCGGCCATGAAGCTTGATAGCGAACAAGAATGTAACATTATGAAAGATGAGATAGATGGGTTACAAGCCCAATTAAGGGACACTGTAGAAGCTGTTCAAGCAGCTGGAGAGCTGGTGGTCCGGTTGAAAGAGGCAGAAGAAGCTGTATCAATTGTTCAAGTGAGTAAGATAGTTCATTAGTTCATTTGGCTCCCACACTTCCCATGAATTTTTCTGAGACTAATGGGTATGCTCGTTAATTGTGCAGGATGCTGCTTCCCGTGTTGATCAAGATGCAGAAGCACTGCGTCGGGACATGCAAAAATTGAAGCGGAGACATGCTACCGAGATTGCCACGCTGAACCAGCGGCTTCTAGAGAGTCGCCTGCAAAAATCGTCTGTTTGCCCAATGTGCCAAGTTGCAGAACGGGTAAAATTTGAATTTCCAGATGCAGACAATGCCACTTTTGAGGCAGCATCTATCAACAGAGAAGCCCAAGAAGAATGGAGAGAAGAATTGCAGCAACAATTTCCCCCCAAATTTGAGGAGCATGATGAGCTCTTAAGAGCAGATCAACCTTCATGGTTTAGTGGACACGATAAGTGCAACATATGAAACTCTTCCTCCTCTAGCTATTCTTCTGAGCAGGTGGTATACAGATAGGCGAGTTTGAGTAAGTGTTTGTCTGAAGATGTACAGTAGATAGTTGAAACTCTCTTATCATATAATCATTCATTAATTCATTCTTTGGGATATTCTACTCTGTTCTCCACCAGAACTGGAACATGGGTTATCAATTTTTTTTACCAATTATGGAAAGAGAGATGTAATCAATGCCACCTGAAAGAAGATTGTCCTAAATTGTTTTTCTGTGGCTATGCTGTATGATGGGTCACAGCCCAATTTATGGGCGAATTATAGACTTGATAGACAATTTGAAGTTAATTGGTGATTTCACTACGAATTTTTTTTGAAGTACTGACTTAATTATATAAAAAGTGTAATGTATACAATGATAGGTATATGATATATATAATTTCGACTTATTAGTTTTTGAAAGGTATAATGAATTGAAATATTTGATATAGCCTGATCAAAATCCCAACACAGGTAGTGATGCAATCTATTCCACCTCATGGYGACTGATCTCCATKGAAAATTATTAATAGTTAGAAGAAAGGAGTTGGCTGGTTGTGATATTGCTGGATTTTATTACATACATAAATGCATTCATGTGTTTGTTGCTCTGCTCTTCACGAAGCTCTAGACTTTGAGTTTCATTCATTGTTTACCTTCAAATCATTTAATTCATCTTACCGTTTGTTCTGAGGATTTTATAACTATTTTCTCTGAGAGGGTCAGTGTATATTATATCCTTTATCTCCTATGATATCATGGACATGAAATTTTATGAATTTCTTTGTATGGCAGTTTTCAATCAGTTGCAAGAGATTTCAGCATGTGAATGCCTTTAATGTTATGATACCGCCAAAGATTATATTCTTGGTGCCATGTCAGCAAGCAGGATTGCAGAATCAAGCTTAGATTTGCACAACTAATTAGCTTCTAAAGTTTGTCATCGGAATTATGAGAGTTAATCTATAGTAATTAGAAGCCAGTACTGTGCTGCCACTTCTAAAGCTGATGTTTATTATCTTTCATGTCCATTTTCTGCACGAAGCACAGGTTCTTCCTATATAAAACCAGATAATGTTCTCCTTAGACTGACAAACATGTCTGTTAATGGTTATCCCTCTCCGTACTGTGCTGTTACTTCTAGAGCTGACGTAAGCACAGGTGCCTCCTATGCAAAGAGATAATTCTCCTTAGAATTACAAACATGTCTGTTAATGGTTATTCCTGTCCGTTGATTTGCATTTAGTTTTTTGTTTCTTTTCATTAAAAAATACAGTAGTTTACTTGGAGCTGTTTCTCCTATCATGGCTATCAATTTTCTCTTTGCATTAGACTTAGCACCGGAGTCTAAAAGACATGACATGGTTGTGTTTCATTGAACAAAGATTTCTGAGTTTTTTTTGGTATAGTAGTTTTGTATATTCACAGTAGAGATACAATATGATTGCACAATGTCCTCTACTGTTTGAAAACAACAGGGGTCTTGTTATGGCTGCTTTTCAGAGATTACTACTGCAGCCATTAACCTGCTAGACTTGTAAAGATTAATAGAGGGTGTAACCAGTTAAAAGTGGATTTAATATTCTGTTAAAATTTGAATTTAAGAAGTGGTTAATCAATAAATTATTGTAAAGTAAAAAGATAATATTGAAATCAGAAAAAGATAACGTGAAAAAATATAACAATAAATCTAAAAGAGAATATACCTCAATTAAATATATTAATATTTACTTACTTTGGTGAGTACCGGCATTTCCATGTCAACATAATTTTCAAGTCAACAATTTGCCAATTTTATGAAGCATACTATTTGGCAATGACATCCAAAAACATCAAAATTTGAGAGCATTAGATTCTTATCTGGCTAGATTGGTTAGCCAGATAACTAGCTGAGGTCATTGGAGAGGCTTCTTTTCACAGTGCTTGATGTTGTTCATTCATCCTTGCTTCTCATTGACAACTAATTGTTTGGGGCCATCCACTTGATGTACGTGGGCAACAATATCCATATTCAGTGTGTAACTGCTGGCCATTGACATTGTTATATGGAAATGTTTCTCTATTTTATATATCTTCTCCAACAGCTTTTCACAATGACATTTCTTCCAGTTTCCTTGTGTCCTCGGTGGAGACATTCGCTATGATCTCTTTCAATGCTTTTAAAACAACCTCCTGGAGTATGTTAGTTTTGTTCAACTCTGCTAACATTTGCTTGACCTCTAGATTCTTTTTTTGTGGATACTGCATGTCTAATAATTTCTGTTTTTGTGCTGGCTCTTAGTTGGGCTTCTTTTAGATCTGCCTGAGTTAGTCTGGGTTACTTCTGTAATATCCCTAGATCCGCAGATTTGGATATTTGCCTCAACTGTCAACTATTAGCTGCCGAAACTGATACTCTTTTGGATTCTGGATGCGGTTAAAGGTTTTGCTTTGTGTTTCTTGTGTTTAACAATATATAATCAAACATGCAGTGGATATAAAACACACAACATCTGCGACCAAGTATATTATGAAATATGACTGAAGGTACAATAGTGCATGCGGGGAAATAAAAATTAATCTCTTAGCTAGATCAAGACTAGATGGATCTTAGCTGGAATACAAACAACAATGCTAAATCAAAATACCCGGATAAAGAAGAATGTTGGATCACTGGGTGAGAAGGAGAACTATCGGAAACTGCTGCATGTGCACGACAACTCTCACGACAACTGCTACAAGACTAGAATGTTTGCCCTGGTGGCTAAACTCCTCGAATAACCCTGAAATCTGTCTCAAATTGTGCGCCTTGACCTCAAACACCCTCTCAGTAACTATTTGCTTGAAGATCGACCCTATGTTGATTGGTATGAACCTCAGATGGGATCCCCTGTGGGGTTGCGCCCCTCATCTGTTCAATTGTTGCGCCCTAGTGATTCCACCGTTGGAATCTAGTTATAACTGTCTCAATCTAAGCGCCCTGACCTCCTCTGAACTGGGTCGGAATGGTTTCCCCGGATCTGGTCCGATCATCTCTCTGGAACCTTGAATGTGCCTCCCTAAGTGTTGCGCCCCCAATAGCTGATTGGTGTGCCCTAGATGATTCCTCTGTTGGAATCTGGCGAGTAATATCTCAAAAGATGTGCCCTTCTTTCCTTTCAACTGGGTTGGAAGGAAATCTTTGGATTCTCCATGGTTGAGATAGACTAAACCTTTGAGTCTCCTAGCACTTGCGCCCCCACCTTGATGAAGTGCGCACTAGCTGTCTGAACCTGTGAAGTTGCTACTGCAAAACGATGAAAGATCTGGGTGATCTTCCCGGTGACTAGGTGTGTCTCTCAACACCGAAGTCAACCCACTGGTGTCTTCCTCTTGGAATTCACAATCTCCATTGATTCGCTTGAACTCGTGTGTTCTCCTTAGAGCTCAAATATCAAATCATAAACTGGCATAATGAGGAATTAGATAGCTTTTCTCCTCATACACCTTTCCAAAACCTTAATTCTCCGTTGACCTCTAAATTTAGCTCCTTCACTTAGGGGCCCCTTTATTTTTGGCTCAAATCACTTAAAAGGCATTTTTTTCCCACTTTTCACTTAATGTCACTTTCAAAATATAACATTCCCTAGTGAAATGACATCAAATGACCTTGTTTCCCCTGTTTCTCCTTGGCTATAGTCTAACGGGGATGTTTAGACTACTAAGCCTTCCTCTCTGGAGCTCCTATTCAGAAAGGAACATTACAGTCCTCCCTTCCTGAGATTGCTTGTCCTCAAGCAATACCAATCTAGGGTGTTGCAAAATCTACTCTCTCCCCAGTAGCATCCTCTACTGGAAGCCCCCTCCATCTGACCACACACTCCCTGATGACCCTGCTCCTCAACCTCAACTCTCTGAACTTCAGTACCTCCTCAGGAACCAACTCCAATTGCCCCTCCTCATCCAAAGGTGGAAGCTCCTCTGAAGTGCCGATGAATTGTCCCACGGTTTTCTTAAGACAAGAAATGTGGAACACGTTTTGAATCCGACTGTCTCCAAAAACCAAGTCAACCAAAGTGGGAGCATCATACCCATATAATGCTTTGAATGGGGTCATACCTATGGATATGGGGAAGGTAGTGTCGTAACAGTGCTCTCCAAGATGTAACCACCTTACCCATGCTCTCTGCTGTCCACTCATATATTTTCTCAAATAGCCCTCTACCCATTTGTTGACTATCTCCGTCTGCCCATCCATTTAGGGGTGGTAACTGGTGTTGGGTGTCAACTCTATCCCCACAAATCTGAATACCTCCTGCCAAAAGGTGTTGATGAACCGACTGTCTCTGTCACCGAGTCTATCTGTGGCAACCCATGAAATCTGAAGGTCTCTCTGAAGAACAACTCTGCCACCTGCACTGCATTGTAGTATGTAGGAATCGAGAGAAAACATGCAAATTTGGTCAACCTATCGACCCCTACAAATATGTCGTCCTTACCCTGAGCCTTTGGTAGGCTTGTAATCAAGTCTATGGATAAACTTTCCCATGTCTGCTCCGAAATAGGGAGTGGCTGAAGCAACCCTGTTGGGAGTGTCTGCTCTGATTTGTTCTGCTGACAAGTCACACACTCGCTAGTATGTCTTATCGCTAACAATTCCTTAATTGCTCTTTCTATCTCATCCTTGAACCTCCTAGGATGACGATAGGGTGTTGTAATCTTGGGTTTTGCACCCTCCATCTCGATGGTGTGTTCAAACCCTCTGTCTGGGGGTCTCCCTGGTGGAATCGGACCAACAATCTGCTGATGTTGGCTCAACAAAGTCCTAATCTCCGTCTGATATTGTTATTGGCTGCTTAAACCCCTCCGCGTGGTGATTACACACTCTGTTGCATATGTTGCTTCCCCATGCCTGAAGATCCTCTCCATCCTCTTCGTCGACATTGTCCTAGGTGCCCCTGTCGACATACCCCTCAGYAYAATCTTCTTCYCCTCACTGTCTCTAAACCCCGTCTCAAGGGTTTGGTAGTTGGTAGAAATCTTGCCCAAGGTGATCAACCATTGGACTCCCAACACCACATCTGTGTTAGCTAGGTCAACTACGAGTCTGGAACTCTGTCCAAACACCCCACCGTGTGGCCATTTGCTACTGCAACCTCAAACCCCTCAAAATCCTATGTCTGTAGTGCTCACCTAGCTACCCATGCAACGTCAATGAAGTTGTGGGTTGCCCCATCATCTACCAAGGCAATGGCCTGTTGTCCTTGAATAATCCCTCTGACCCGAGGGTGTCATATCCAAGGACTCCAGAAAGGGTTGCTATGACTCCCTTTGTTGGTGCTCGTCTCTTAGCCTCTTCGCGAGGTTTGTGGCTTTACTGGTGGTTGTGCCCCTCCAGGTGTCTGTGGTCTCCTTGGAGGCTCCTCCTCCTCATGCAATGGCTCCTCCTCTGAGCTAGTGGACTCATTGTCCCGTGCCTGACTGCCCTGTTCCTCCTCATCACTGTTTGCGAAAACTTCAATGTAATGGATTTATCCCTTGCCCATGCACCTATGGCTGGGGACCCATGGATCTTTGCAGGTGAAGCATAGCTTCTTCCTCATAAGATCACGTCTTGTAGCATCATCCAACTTCTCCTTACCCTTCCACTCTCTCTAGAATCGTTTCCTATCCCGGTCCTCCTGTGGCACAACGAGTTTGGAAAATGTTTTGGTCTTTGGCACTGGGTTTACTAGATCTCTAGTGTGCAGGATGGCATCCTGTAGTGTGTGAGGTCCATAGGCCTTCACCCATCCTCTCAAGGGTTCTGTGAGACCCTCTGTGAAAAGCATGCCCAATTAGGGCTCTGAAATATCTGTTACTGCCATGACTACTCTCTGAAACTTTGTGATGAATGGCTCTGGTGTGCTAGTTTGTCTCAACTGGGATAAATCCCTGAAATGGATCTTTGGATCCCTCCTATCAAAATTGTCCATGATCCTCTCTGTGAACTCCAAGTATGAAGTGATGTGACTGTGACCCATCGTAACTAGTCCATAATGCCACCACTCATGTGCCTCTCCCTCCAAATGCAGGGTAACGAAACTGATGGCCTCAATTTCGGTCATCTAGTTGAGCTTGTAGTATGTGTCCAGTTTCTGTACCCAAGCTCTAGTAGTGCATTTGGATGATCCATTGAAAGAAGGTATAGTGAGTTTACCTACTTTCTGGATGAAGTCTGTGCTGTGCCCGTGTTGATGTTGCTACTGTCCTCCCTTCTGAGGATCTCTAGGATGGTTCTTGATTCTGAGTCCACAATAATCAAACAAGGTCATGTCTTGATGGAACTCCGATCCCAGCGCTGCATACTCTCTCTTGTACTCAGAGATATCCTCTTCTTGTGTGGTTTGCCTCTGTATCACTGGTTGTTGTACTGTTTCTGGAGGTGCCCTCTGAAAGTTAGGGAATAATGGCTGGGGGATCCTACTTGATGAAGTGTATGTGCGAGTAGGTGAATGTGGTCTATTGCTTGCCTCTAAGTTCCCCTGTGTTGCATGCAGGGTATTTGTGCCTGGAATGCTTCTTGTAGTCAATCTATCGACCATTTGTGCCAAGGACTCAGTCATGGCCTACTGACTGATCACCAAATTGCTAATAACCTGCATGAAGGTTGTATCTGGGTCCACGGGTTCTTTGCCACTACCTTCTGGCCTTTCACACTTGTCTCCCGTCATCCTCTCTGCCTCATGATCTGCCTTTCTCTCTGCTTCCTTATGTGCCTCTTCCTCTTTCTTTGAACTGGGAGGAAAGGGGGGATACTCTGCCCTTCTTTCCATGCGTCTTTTGTAAGTGACATATTCGTCACCTACGTGCTCACGACCCTCAGGGTTCTCTACTGAACTCATCGAAACTTTAGTCATAGGTTGGCAGGACTAAAGCTATGATACCACTGTAATATCCCTAGATCCGCAGATCTGGATATTTTCCTCAACTACCAACTATTAGCTGTCGAAAATGATACTCTTTGGGATTCTGGATGTGGTTAAAGGTTTTGCTTTGTGTTTCTTGTGTTTAACAATATATAATCAAACATGCAATAAATATAAAACGCACAACATTTGTGACCAAGTATATTATGAAATATGACTGAAGGTACAATATCGCATACAGGGAAATAAAAATGAATCTCTCAGCTAGATCAAGACTAGATGGATCTTAGCTGGAATACAAACAACAATGCTAAATCAAAATACCTGGATAAAGAAGAATTCCAAATCAATGGGTGAGAAGGAGAACTGTCGAAAACTGCTGCATGCGCACGACAACTGCTGCAAGACTGGAATGTTTGCTTAGGTGGCTAAAATCCTCGGATAACCCTGAAATTTGTCTCAAATTGTGCGCCTTGACCTCAAACACCCTCTCAGTAACTGTCTGCCTAAAGATCAACCCTCTGCTGATCTATACAAACCCTGGATGGGATGCCCCATAGGGTTGCGCCCCTCCTCTGATCAACTAATGCGCCATAGTGATTCCACTGTCGACATCTGGTTGTAACTGTCTCAATCTAAGTACCCTGGCCTCCTTTGAACTGGGTCAGAAGGGTGTCCCCGGA
Organism: Picea sitchensis; assembly: GCA_010110895.2. NCBI lineage: Eukaryota > Viridiplantae > Streptophyta > Pinopsida > Pinales > Pinaceae > Picea > Picea sitchensis. The sequence continues at coordinate 12,577 of SNQJ01S0148231.1, read as the reverse complement.
TCTGGTCCGATGATCTCTCTGGAACCTTGAATGTGCCTCCCAAGTGTTGCGCCCCCAATAGTTGACTGGTGCACCCTAGATGATACCTCCATCAAAATCTGGTGAGTAATATATCAAAAGATGCACATTGCCTTCCTCTCAACTGGTTCAGAAGGAAATCTCTGGATTCTCCTTGGTCGAGACATGCTAACCTCCGAGTCTTCTATCACTTGCACCCTCACCTTGATGAAGTGCGCATTAGCTGTCTGAACCTATAAAGCTGCTGCTGCAAAACGATGAAAGATATGGATGATCTTCTCGGTGATTAGGGTGTGTCTCTCAACACCAAAATCAACCCACTGATGTCTTCCTCTTGGAATCCACAATCTCCACTGATTCGCTTGAACCTACGTTTTCTCCTTAGAGCTCAAATGTCAAATCATAAACTGGCATAATGAGGAATTAGGTCGCTTTTCTCCTCATAATACCTTTCCAAAATCCTAATTCTCCGTTGACCTCTAAATTTAGCTCCTTCACTTAGGCTCCCCTCTATTTTTGGCTCAAATCACTTAAAAGGCGTTTTTTCCCACTTTTCACTTAGTGCCACTTTCAAAATATAACATTCCCCAGTGAAATGACATCAAATGACCATGTTTCCTTTGTTTCTCCTTGGCTATAGTCTAACGAGGATGTTTAAAATACTAAGCCCTCCTCTCTGGAGCTCCTATTCGGAAAGGGACATTACAACTTCTCAACTGTCTTCTGCTTTCTAATTTTCATGGGTGTTGTCATCATAGGAGCCTTCATAGATTAAGGACTGTTGGCCTTTATGATGAGGGAGACAAGCAAGGTGGGTGCTGAGGAAAAACTTTAAGGAGGTACAATGAGCAGACATGGGAAAGGGTCAATGAAACGGTGGGAGGGTATAGTGAGTCTAGTTGGTCCATCAAACATATGAGGATAAAAAGATGGAGATGATGATATTTAAGACTACCTATCTTTTTGAAAATTTGTAATGTCGTAGCTAGTCTTCTCTGAAATAAAGGGAAGGTTTCATCGTAAATGCAAGATAAGGGGAGTATGATAAAACATGTGAGTTGGAATATGAAGGCAAGCGGAAAGCACATCAGAGCACGTGAATAGTAAGGCATGCCAACTAGTTAAACAAGAGAACTGCTTGAAAAAATAATCATGACTTACCATTAGGAGCAATTGTTATGGACGGGTAGGCAATGCCAGCTTTAATTAAAATTTTGAGTGCTTCCCAGGAGGATGCAGTTCCACTTGCCTTCTTGTAGTTAACTGCAACATTTGCTAAAAGTCTTTGGTCTAATTGTTACTACTTTTGGTGTGATTTAATGTGTAACACAACTTTAAGTATTTTGGTATATTTTGGATTTCATTTATCTTTGCTTTAGCCTCCAAACGAAGGGTTTTCCTTGGCTTTTCCTTGTTTAGGAGATTGATGAGGACTTATGACTACCCTGCTACCTCATTGTAGTTGATATTCTTATTGACTGCAAGAAGAATCCATCTTTGAACTTTGAAGGGTTTTGGCATCTGCCTTATTGTTGGTTACTCACCCCAAATAACCGGAGTAGACCGAATAATCTCTCCTTTGGCAGTTTTGACGATACCCTCATGTTGGGCCCACTTGGTTTGTGCACGGGTTGTAAGACCCAATGTTCGGTTAAACTGTGACCAACACACCCTCAAGACATTTACCCTTTCGGCATCACCTGCTTGCGCAGATGAAGTCTCACCCGAGGTATCTATTGGGACTGCAAGGACAAGGTTTTTGCAGTAGTAAAGGAAAGGGAGGCGGAGGTGCGAATCATTGTTCCTTATCCTATAGCTTTAGTACATTATTGATTATTACCTAGATTATCAAAACTATACATGAACATTGCAGTATAATCGATCCATAGACTAACTCTATTCTACGAAGAATATCATTATTCATAAACACATACAGACAAGTAAAAGAAGCATAAGACATAATATCCTCTGTAAACTCCTCCTTTATTCATCTTCTTTCTTACTAACTGTCTATTACATCATGATCTTTTCATAACATTGATTCCATTCTACCTACACTAATCTCCCAATCTCGTTATATATTTATACCCAAAATCTAGGCTTAAAACCCTATTATTATCTATCCCAAAATAACCCATTACAATGCATGGCATAGCCAGATTTAGTTAACTGATTGTTTGCCTTCTTTTACTCCTCTTTCTTTATACAAATTTTCTGTTGTTCTATTTTTGGAAAGTCGCATTGTCATCCTTTCGTGCTTCCTTCTCTCGCTCGCTTGCTTTATCCTTCTATATGTGTGCTATCTGCGTCCTTTTGTGCCCTTTTGTGCGATTCCTTCCTTCTGCGCGATTTCCTCCTTCTGTGCTCTTTCTTCCTTCTGTGCCTTTTCTTTCTTATGCACCCTTTCTTCCTAATGTTTTTCTCCAAAAATATATTCAAAATTGCCTGTCCAACACGCCCCCAACACTCACCTGTGGCTCGTCCCAAGCCACTTAGGCCTGTTACCCATTCTTTCACTCTGCAATGAATTGTTGTGCGATAACCTTAGCTGCTTCTACCTCTGTAACCATGGTGGCCTCTATTGTTGTAATCTCCTCCACGTCCTGCTCGGTCAAGTCTTGAAGTTTACTCTCTGTGTCAGCCACGACTTGTTTGACTTTTCCCTGTACATTGGCCAAGTCGCCAATAATCCAGACTGATTCCTCTTATCTGGGTCCAAGTCTCTGCTGAAGGAATTTCTGTTGGTCCCTGAGTTTTTCTACTTCGATACATGCCTGTCGTTGCGCCAAAATGGATACCATTCGCTCGACTAGTGGTAATGTTGTCACTTTTTCTGCCGCCTCATTGGCTTGCTCTTGCGTTGCTCGCAGTTTGTCCTCTACGACCTTCATTTTTGGGTCGCCCATGAGTTCTTCCTAGACTTTGGCACTTTCCTCGCAAATCTGTGTGCATTCATCGTCAAATTTCTTAATTCCGGCAACTGATAGTGTTGTCATCCGTAGTCTACCCTCACGCACCTCAGGTGGCGTTCCTGGCGCGTTATGCAGTTGCAGATCTTGGATCTGCCCTCTGAATCTCTTCATAACTTCCCCAATCTTCAACAATTGTTCTTCCATTTTGGCCTCTAAGACCAGGGAGACTTCGTGTACTTGTTTGTATAACTGTTGGACCCTGGCCTGTGTCTTCTGTACCATCGCATCTGCATCATCTTTCTCCTTTTGGTATTTCGTTGCCCTCTCCTCTACGCTCTCTTGTGTCTTCATAATTTCCCCCATTCTGCCTTCAAACTCCTTTTGTTGTGGGCCATATCACACTGTGTCTGTATCTGAGCACTTTCATCCCTCAATTTGACCAAGTCTTGGTGTGTATTGTCACCTCGATGCCTTATCTCCTGTACTAACCGTGCTTGGAGATGACAAGACTAAGTCGGCCTAATTTCGTAATTTGTTCCTGCAATGCCCCCACTAGTAACTCCAGCGTGATTGGCTCAAGTTGTATAGTGTGATGCTCCCCTGAGGGTTGGGTTAGAGCTTCATGTGCACCGACCTCTGCTGTCCTTTGTGTTGTGGATGGGACGTCCCCTGCCTTGGAGTCTTTCACAACGCATGCTGTTTCTAAAAGTTGATCCAGGACTCCCAACTGATCCTCGACCTTCTTCTGGAAAAATTCTTAATTACACAATCCTTTAGGTGATGTCACCCTTGTACTGTCGATCGATCACGATTTTTGATGACTTTTCAAATTTACTGCTTATACGGTGCTTTAATGACCCTTCACGTCGACCGTCCAACTGTCTTTTCTGTACCTAGTTGTATTTAACGATCTTTTCGTGCCAACCTGCACAGTGATGCGTTGATCTGTCGCAATCGGTTATGTCCGTATCTTCTCGTTGAACTTGATGCAATGTTCGCTTTGTGTGAGATGATCAGTCCATCTACGCAAATTTTGATGCCTTGGGATTTCCCTCACTCTTTTTCTTTCTCCCATCACTACCTTTTTATTGTTTTTTCTTTCTTTTTTTTTCTATTTTTTATTGTGTTTTTCTGTATTTTCTTGTTACTATGGCACACTTACTATAATACAAGAGTTTTGGCGCAACCTAGATTACTGCGTTGAAGGTCGATCGTCTCTATAGAGTTTCAACCGACTTCCTTTCACCATTCCTCCCAACACTTGTCCATCAAAGGTTCCCAACCATGCAACACCTGTCTCAGTTATCTGTTGTATCACATACGGACCTAACCAGTGCATGCGAAACTTCTCTGGGCGTTGTAGATACTTGATGTCATAAAGTAGTACCAGGTCGCGAACTTGGAATTTCTTGGTTTTAATGTGTCGATCGTGCCATGCCTTCTCTTTGGATTTCTGCATATGCTGATAGAATCCTGCTAGAAACATGTGCTCCTCAAGCTAGACTAACTGCGCCAATCTCTCCTCTATTGACCACGTGTTCGAGAGCTCAATGATGGCTGCAATGCACAAACTAGGTATAATGAACTCCATTGGAATCATTGCTTACCGTCCATAGACCAACCGAAAATATGACTGCCCTGTCAGCTTCTTGTTGGTATTTATGTATTCCCATAATACCGTGGGGATGCATAAGTACCAATCATCTTTTCCAATATTGCAGATCTTTGTCAAAGCATTCTCCAAAATAGTA